>CABFOW010005405.1:0-38136 GCA_902141385.1 Timema californicum | reverse complement strand
TATATATATATATTTACTACAGGTATGAATAAATGAATTTAATTTAATATATATATATATATATATATTTACTACAGGTATGAATAAATGAATTTAATTTAATATATATATATATATATATTGGGTGCCAACTACCAAACCTTTTATTTTCTGAGGTAGGTAGATTTTTTAATAAATAAATTTATCCCCAGAAACTGCTCAGCCGTAAGGCGAAAAACTCCTTCTTTCAAGACCCATGGACTTCACTTAAAGTTTTAACTTAAGATGGACACTTACAACTAAGGACTTCCTGGAGCAGATTATTATTCTTGCCATGGACATCCAATCTACTGAAGATATTAGTACATGAGATGCAATGTTCAGAAATACAATGTACTATATATTAATATGATAAATAAAAAAAAATACACAGTGAAATTTAAAGTGTTTTTGTAATTATTGTTGAAGAGAAAAAATAACAATAATACCTTTAAATTGCCCCTACCTAATAAGGAATGCCTCTTATGTTATAAAAGTGATAAAAGTATTGCTGAGCAATAATTGAAAAAATGTAAGATTATCACTTGATTTGTGATTACAAAATTATAGTTATTAATTATAATACATAAATATTATATTGGATGAAATAACACCAGGTTTGAAATATTTGTACAGCAGGTTAAAATATTTAGTTCTCCAAAAATATAATTTAAACTTCTAGCAACAGAATGATGATGGATGAATAATTTGGTCTCACCCAATAATGTAAACTGATGATTTCTGGTAGCAATTCAAATATTTCTTTTTAGTGGCTTATATTTTATAATATCTGCACGAAAACTCACATTTATTCTTTCTTGAAGGTCAGCCTTTACTTTTGACACAGTTTTATTGCTGAAAGTGATAGTTCACTCTCTGAAATTCAATATTAAAGAATGACGTAAATTGGATACTTCCTTATCTTTTTTGCAATTATTTTTCAAGTTCACAAAAATAAAATCCACAAGTTGTTCTTTCTTTTTTTAAATAATTTCAGTTCTAGGAGAAAACTAGTTGCCGAGGTTTATATAAAAAAAATCTTAACTCTTTATATAGTGAAATTATTACAATAAAAATGACCTAATATTATAATTTGACAAATAAACATAAATCATCTTTAAAATTAACTTAAATTTTGCACCAACATCCAAACGAGAATAATAATCTCTTCCGCTAGGGGACATTATATCTTCAAATGACAGCCAGATGTTTTAAGCGTCCAAGAACATCAAATAAATTAATATCATAACAGTTCCAAAATAAACCACTCTCTAAAGCAGATAGCATTTAATTCACCTACAAAAAAAAATCATGTCGGGTTGGCAGTTTACGAATCAAAATAAAGAGAAAGAATTTAATATAGTGAAATATAGGTAAGTAGACTCTAATTTTATACAATATGTATTTTAATTGTAAATACATAATTTGTATTCAAAACTTTAAGAGTTGTGATTGAAATTATCAGTAAAATTGTCAACGTTATTACACATTTGAAGGACTGAGTCAACCGAATACTAACTTTATATTATAAATAATTCTTTTAGCAAAAATAACATCACAATATTACAAAACATTTTTTAAATCGGAGAGTTCATACTTGGTTTAAGATTTATATGAATTGTAGATACATTTTTGTGGATCATTTATTTAATTTACTCTAAATATATATATCTCTAATATTTGTGACCATCTCAACTGAAGTTAGGTCAACGTATGCTGTATTTCAAGAATTTCAAAGACGAGATATTGTTAAATTTTTTAAACACATCCTTCTAATTATTTAAATTTAAATTGTGTAGCTATAACTCACTGGCAGCTTGTATTGTAGAGGTTTTAAAGAGAGAATAAGGGAGATAAATAATTAGCCAACCATGTCACACCAAAATGACAGTCAAGACGAGATACCTTTGACAGAAACATGTTTGAGAGGTGCCAAGATGAACGGTTTATTTCCTAAAGGTTGAGCGGAAACACATCGTATTATGCATGCAAGCAACGGAGGAACGTGAAGGGAAAGTAGAACACGAAGACTGAAGGAAGAAGTTGTAAGAGAGGTGTAAAAGAGAGAAGGGAAATTTGGGGGGTTAAAGGGGTAGGAAAGGGTTAGGAGGTTTGAAGGAGGTGACGTAGGAATGTAAGGATCTTAATTTACTTGGTGATGTGAACAGGAAAGGGCCAATGCTATGCAAAAAAAAAAAATCTTCTGAAGGGAAAACTTTTCCCAAACTCGTCTTCTGCGGACGACGGAAAAACTCAAATTTTGAAGGAGATTAACTTCTTGTGTACAAATGTACGATCCGAGATGTGAGAGCATTACTTAGAAAGTAGTTGTGAGAATTTGAATAATCGATTGACAAACATTGTTTTTAATTATGGTTAAATCAATTGTACCGATCAACCATTTACAAACACTTTACCGTTAATTAATGCAAATTAAAAATATTTACTTAGTGTACACGTAACCGGGTTGTAAACCTTTTCACTAGGCTGATGGGGTAAGGATAAAGACAATACAATTTAGATAAACCGCACCATAATTTTCACTAAGAGAAAGTGAAAGGTCATTTAGACCAGATGAACAACTTATACATTAGCTTAATCTATGTGCTAACTGAATTTTCACTCCTTTAAATGCCATTCATTTTAGTTGATTACTAGAGAACTATCACGGGATAGAACCAATCTTGCACTTTAATGTTGTGTTCATTTTGGTACTTACTGTAAACCAAAGAGCGAACGAGTTTTGATATATAGCCCAGGATTATTAGCAAATAAACCCGGTAAAAATTCGGAGAAAGCTGAAAATTTCAGGATCGGTTCAGAATTACATGCCTTACAACGAATAAAAAAGTCCCCAAAATTCCGGGGTTTGATTTTTATGTCAGAAGACCCAAAAGTTCAAAAAGTACATAAGTAATAATACATTATTTTAATGCGGAAAAAATTATAAAAAGGCAGAAAATTTCAGAATTAACTCAGTATTATATGATTTACAACATATCAAAAGCCCCTTAAAGTCCAAGGATTATGTTGTAGAAGACCCCAAAGCTCAAAAAGTCAGTTTATTTTTCAAAATATATTTATTAGGTCGTCCACGTTTTCTTCACCATGCATAGTGATCGACGGAGAAGGGGAGTTTCTGAACACTTCTCCCGCACAGTGACACATTTTAAATCACGTCAAAACGCTCTTCTTGCATTCCCAGTTGAATTTCGCAACCACAACAGATAAGATGCAAGAGCTTTTCTGGGGTGGAGGAAAAAATGTCATGATAGGAACAAGCTCCTGTTAACACAACAAGACAAATAATTCAAAATTTTGCAATTTTTCTTAAAATATCTTATATATAAAATTCTCGTGTCACAATGTTCGTTCCCGTACTCCTCCGAAACGGCTTGACCGATTCTCATGAAATTTTGTGAGCATATTGAGTAGGTCTGAGAATCGGCCAACATCTATTTTTCATACCCCTTAGTGATAAGGGTTGTCCACCCTTAACATTTTTCTATAATTTTTAGACATTTTTTTAATATCTTTATTTTTTTTATTATGTCGCATTAAAAAATACATACAACCCTAAATTTTTACCCTTTTATCACCAACCCCTATTTTTTAATAGCCATTTTAGTAATTTAATCATTTTTCATCCCCGGTCGATAACTGATCAATCGTCATTTAATTAGTTATCCCCGCCAGTTGTCTACAGGTGTCACTTCTGACCCAGTAAACAGCACGGAGTAGGGATGAGAACGAAGCCGGTCTCCTGTTTCTCTCACACAATAAGACTTCTCTCACTCCCTACACAGTTGTCGGCCATCATTATTGTTTATGCATCAAGTGTAGTAGTAACGTTGACAATTATTATTTTGCTATCTCAGTGTAACTCTCATATTAACTATTAATCATTCCTATTTTATTAATAACTAGAAATTACTTAAAAACTACGTTTGCCGGGTAGCTAGTATTATATAAATTTAGATCGAATAAATTAATATATAACATCAAAAATAAATTGCCTGTTTAGTAATATATTTAACTTTCCAATAAGCTGCCAGCCCCAGTCCGTTGGTGTGAGCAGATTATCTAACTACTGTTGCACCTGCAGATACACTAAGTGAATGTTGACGGGCAGTAGCACAGGTAGGAGGTAGCACGGCGATGTCAAAAGTAGCAGTGCCTGACGAGTCACAGTTTGGACATATATTTTATAATTCAGTCTAGGGAGTTCCAGTATTCTTAATTTGACCAGAGAAAAAAATAAACAGTTCTCCAGTTGAATCCACTTTATTAAGAATAGCAGAAGGATCATTTAAAATAAGAACTTTCCTGGACAGCTTTTTATCAATTTGGAGGAGGTCAACAGTCAATTTATTTCCTTTGATGAGAAGGATAAATGTCAAATCACTATCTGTCATGGGATAAGTAAACAGGAGGGTGTTTTTTTTTACAGAAGCTAGAGCTTCTTGGAGATCCACTATATTGTGAATTTTATCAGGTTTGCCAATTTTTTCAGGAACTAGGAGAAAGAGAGAGAGAGCTTACCGCTTGAAAGTTTACGCACAGCTAGCATGGTAAGAATATCTGTATCCGTTGCTATAACTGTTACATTTTCCCCAGTTGATAGCTCAATGGCTGTCGAAACAATAAGACAATCTTCATCTCATCTTGCTAATAGGACCAAGATACCACAATATCGTAGGATGGGTGTTAGAAGTTTGATAAAACGTGGTTTATTTTTGAAATTTGCTAGAAATTCTTCCTGAGAGGATGTGGCAACCATGTCAATATCTATTGATAAATATACCGTGGTTTTCTTGCTGCTTGAGTGCTTCTGCTCCTCCCCCTTAGTTTTCGGTGGACCCTCATACCCATCAAACACCACTGTTAATGAACACTTAAAATGTTTCATCAAACAAGATGAATATGTCATGCAAATAATCCTATAAGTCTCTGGTCTCGACCAAATAATGATATGAAGAAGGTACCCACCATCTACAACAAACAATGTGTCTGTTGGTGCATTTTCTATGCAAGGAGAAACCGATTCTAAGACTTCAGTGAGGGCTGATTTCCTCGCCTTCCTGATCGATATTTTGTTAAAGACATAGTTCTAGGTAATAGTTCATTTGAAATAACTTAGGTTCCGATCAGAATTCTCACACAATACGATTAAGTTGTAGTTGTTGATTTATTTGCACGCTTGAGAGAGTCACAAGATATTTCTAGCTTATCCAGGATATTATTTCGTGTATTTCGTGGAAATAGGATGGAATTCACGAATTTATTAAGAGCTAGAAGAGGATGACGCCTAGAAGGACTTAGGGTACTTCTTATATGTTGTAAATATATGCATATAATTCTGAGTCAATCCTGAAAATTTCTGCTTTCTTATAATTTTTTCCCCACCTTAAAATAATATATTAGTTCTTATGAACTTTTTGAACTTTGAGGTATTCTGCCATAAAAGTCAAGCCTCGGGATTTTAGTGAATTTATATGTTTTGTTAAGTATTTCATTATGAGTCGATCCTAAAATTTTTAGCGTTCTTCCTAATTTTTTCCCATTTTAGAATAATTTTTAAGTATTTATGGTCTTTTAGAAATTAAGTGTCTTCTAAAAAAAAGCCAAGCCTCGGACTTTAGGGGAATTTTGATATGTTTTAAGGCATTTAAATCTTAGCTGATCCTGAAATTTTCAGCTTTCTCCGAATTTTGTCCAGGCTTACCTGTTTTTTTCGTCAACATTCCTGGACTAATAGCGGAGCTAGTCATTACATGAACAATTGTGTTAGAATATATAGAACCGGAAATATCTGGAAGCATTGCTCAAGTTTAGCTGAGTAACTACTGCTTATGACATATATATTCTTGGACAAGAGCTTATATTTAAGGTATTGGGAGAAAGCTTAAAGTTATCTCCAAGCCATTCTAAAATATAGTTTGTTTCATTTTGCTTTCAACTGAAATAAAATAATGGGTGTTCCATCTAATTAAAAATAATCGAGGAAAATGCTAGTAAATCCAATAATAATTAGCACATCAATAGTCAAGCAAACTAAACATAAGTTTAATATAAACTGGCTTACCAAGAAATCTAGGTTCAAGTCCCGGTCGAGGCAATGAGTCAATGTTTTGTATTAAATGGTTTCCAATTATTAAATAGGTCTATATTTTTTAAATTATATAATCCATTTCCTTACCACATCAGTCTAATTAAAAATTAATGTTCTCCCCAGGAAAGGTATTAAGACGTGGCCCAAAAAATAGCTTAGCTTTCCTAGAGTGGAGCTTCAAACCGTCATTAACAATATTATATCTTGGGACGATGGCAAACAAATTTGTAGTCTGAAGAATAAAATACAAAATAATACATAGATAATAACTTAACTAATGCATTTATTTGTGTAAAAATAATTTAGTACAGTAATACAGTTAATTTTTAGTAAGTAATTGCAGAAATTACTATTCTTCTATGAGAAATTACAATTTTCAACCACACCATAAATAGTATCAATTTTGGGATCTCATTTTTCTTGATTTTTAATTTTGAAATTATATCTATTAAAAAAACTCGGTTTTCCGGTAGCGTATATTTACTTTTATACTAAATTTCAATTTATTCCACAGCGAGATATTTTTTTAGTTTAATATATTGTAAACCCCCATTTCTTAAACCAATTTTTAACTTATATATATTTAACAGAATGCCAAATTTAGATTTTTTACCATTCGCAATAGCTATTTCCTGATATTAGCCCCATTCTATTTCCTGAAGTCCAGTAAAAACATTTAAGGTTTTCAGACTTGCTTCAGTAATAACTTTACCTCTCCACCAAATTTTAATTTCTTACCTCATCTAAAAGAAAATAATTATAGCTCCCCCATCTTTGTTTCCTGAAGCCCCATTTTAAAATGTCCTATTTATATAATTTTTTATCTACATGGATGGAGCTCACTACCTTTCTAGCAAGCAAAATTTCAAGTTTCTACGCCTATGACCTGAGGAAATACTCTGTTGAGTGAGTAAGTGAGTCCCACACTTATCTTTTCTTCTCCACCCTATTAGTGAAAGAAATATGAAAAATACTCAAATGTTTCACCCAATTCTAGAAAGAAACCTTCAATTTAAATACCAAGGCTCAATGTTCACGGTTCAAAAGGTATATTGATCAATTTTGAAAACTTTGACTGCTATGTTCCCACCCATAGAGGTTGAAATTTTAAGGCTTAATTACTTATTTTGTGATAACTTTCTACCTGCCTGCCAAATTTAGATATTCTACGAAACTTATCATTTATTTCTATGTTTAGGACCTTCTTTCCCTCATGTACACTGGAGACACATCAACAAATTTAAGGATTTTGTACTTTATAATTATTTTTAGCGGTCACTTGACCACCTGATTTGTTTTATAATTATGTATCCCCCATTTTGAGGTATTATTATTTTTGATTTTTATTGTTACGTGGCCCAATCACTCTACTTTCATGTCAAATTTAAATTTTCTAATTCAGCTGGAATCAGATTTTTATTTCCGGACTTATCTAAAATCTGTTTCATATATAGAGATCAGTGGCGTGCGGTGACTTTTCTCAAAGAGGACTAGGTTTGAAGTCACCTCTCATTATGGGGTTAAAGAGGAATACTCTCCATATAATGTACAATATGTTAACTTAGCAAATACACTTTTACAGGTCATAAGGTAGGCAATTTATCTACCTCCAAACGATTCACAATATTTATAAATGGAATAAACAAACAAATACATAAATAAATAAATAAAAACAAAATATGGAAAAAAAATAAACACATATATAATTACGTGTATAGTCTTTCATTCTTGTTTTAGCAGAAATGTCTGGAGTTGGCCTACCTTTCATTATTACTTGCCACTTTTCTTCAAAAGTGATGTCTCCAAACGAAACTGCGAATAATCGGTCGAGAGTACAGCATTGAGAAAGGTGATCGGCACTGCTACATCCCACTGAACTACTTTCACTAACCCTGCTACTTGTCTCAGGTCCCTTCCCCAAGCTTTGTTGTGAGGGAACAGTTTTCAAATCCGAGTCCCCTTCCATAGTTCACACTTTCAAACACTGTCAAACTAAATTGACAATCGAACACTTTAACACTTCATAAGATCTCTTTCATCAATGGGAACAATTACATAAGCTTAACAACCACAACACTACTACTTATAAGAAGCAAACAAAAATTACATTTAGCTGTGACAGAACGCCAAGTGTTAGCATATATCTTATTATAGAGACGGACTAGGCTGGCTTCAACTAGTCCTCTACCTGGCAAGAGCCGATACGACTCGAGCGCTTCCGATGTTATTTGGGAGAGGGGAAGGGGTCCGCGCAAACAGCGGGAATAGCATTGAGTATTGTGACTGCGCTTCTGATTTTAGTGTGTTATTGTAGAGATGGAAGGGGGTGTGGGGGCAGCGCGTAAATAGATAGAATATCGTTGAGTATTGTGACGCAAATTAAGACTCAGATAGATTTTATTTTATCCTTGTATTTCCCGTTAAAATTTAACTCAAAATAAATAGACTAAAAATGTCTGGGGACTAGCCTAGTCCAACTAGTCCATTGACGGCACGCCACTGATAGAGATATATATTTTCTTTGGGATTGTCATGATTATCTTGATATTAATAAAGAATGAAATATATAAAGAGTACATCCGGATGTAGAACATCATTGTTTAATATATCTTTGATATTTATCTGTTTTCATGAGTTAGTTGAACATTTCCAAACATTCCATGCTGGCCGTGTTGGGAGAGCCTCCCCTTCCCTTCAAACAAGTGAACTATGTTGAGAGCGAGCTGTGCGCGCGCCGGCGGGCATGTTCTAACACTTTCATTGACTAAATTTGTGCTTGTGACCGATGCTCGTGGACTATCGCAACTATTCTAGAGACCCCCCCCTCTCTCTCCAAACACTGAGAACATATGATTACCGTTGGGTATATAATGGTTAGAGTCCAGAATATAGTTATGCATTGCACTCTAGGCTTACAAGGTAATAAGCCTAACTATTAAGTAGGCTCGTCACTTTTTTTAAAATTCACTTTGGTACTAAAATGTTATCTTTCAAAATTTAACGTCTCGAATCTCAGTACAAAATATATTAATTTACGGATAATAAATTACTACTATCAGGTATTTGCTCTTGGCCCACAAGGCAATGCTAACCTGGGGAGAACTAGTCTGGCTTCATTTATTTTTGTACGTTTAATTTTTGCATCACGGAAAGTTTACTGGTCTGTTGTAACTTACCAGAAAAAGTCATGATATGCTAGCTTCATTTCATGCAGCCAGAACCTATTTAGAGTATTTGTTTAGTGTTCAGATAGTTTATTTTTATCGCTTGGTTTTAATTTAAAAGTTGATTAAATGTGGGGCCACGAGCCGAAAGGGAGGATAATTCTTGTGTGAACACTTTGTTAGTGATTAACGCTAGTAGAGTTTACTATCGTATCTTTGCTTATGTCTATGTATAGGTAAGGTTATTAAATACGAGGCCGCGGGCCACCCTGTGCATATATCTTCGGAGGGCACTCCATCTATTGTTAAAACGTTGGGTTATTTAGTATTCCAGACTTTTGAGTTTTATATTATGTTAGGTATTATTATAATGCTTATACCATTGTTTAGGTTAGGTACTTGTGATCTTTACTCACCTTATGTCTTATGCTAGGGCATATGCTGGCTCTTTGCCTTTAATTATGAAATATATATTTTTATAGTGACATAGGAGACCAATTTATTAGAGTTTTATTGTCATTCTCTGATGACGCCATTTTGGGACGTCAAAAGATATAAGGGGCTGTCTGTTGTTTGTTATTATTTTGGTGCCCATCTGGCCTTGGCGGTAATCCGTGTAGTGTGCCTTGTTGCCCATCTGGCTTATGCTCTTGTTTAGTGCTTTAACTCTTATGTCCACTCCCTCATTGAGCTGTATAGTGTTAATTGTGAAATAAATTTATAGCTCTCTTTTGCTCACCTCTGTGTGTTATTTGTGTGGGATAATGATGGGGGTAGGTCACAATAATATTGTGTAATGTTGATAAAGTGTGTTCATTTATTTAGAGTATCCTTAATTCCTAACTTTTCTATGCATAGAAATATTAACTTTATACAAATGGATAGTAGAAATCCTTATTTTTTTAATAGGATTTCTCAAATAATATAAATGCCCATTAAACTAATTTTTAAAAGTTTATTAAATATAGTACTTTATTAAAATTATTGTTTATTAAGAACTTACTTTGGTTTTACTTATTTAAACTCTCTTGTTAAATTTACGAGTAAATATATTCCCTACTTCACTTGTTTTCATACAAATCCATAAATCTCTTGTCGAGTACTTTAGGTTCCTCATAAATTGTTCCATATCGTAGTTTCTCAATGAGAGAACAAGATTTTTTCTGCCATTATTTTTGTCACTTTAGATACTTAGCTTTTCCTCTTGTAGCCATTATTTTTCTTACCATTTTTCCTCTGCTTGACTGTCACCAATATTTATCACCTCTCTCAATGCATCTTTCTGCTCCATTTTATCTTCTCATTCCTTTGGCCTTTTTCCATGTTCCAGGTCACTCTCGTTTACGAAGCACCCCATTTCTCTTTCTCCCTTTTTTATAACACTTTCATTTTTATTCTGTTTTCTTTGTAAGATATGTACAATGAAAAAAACTCCCCCTTCATAAATAAAATAATAATTTTATAAAACCTATTTTACAATCTAATCTTACGTTAAGGACAATCACATTTAGTGCTAATTTTCTTAAACTAAAGTCACTGAAAGTGTCTTCCATATATTATACTTGGCATAGAGCTATTTCAGTTTACTTATTATATCACGTCAGTGCTCACATGGACTAGGGCGTCCATTTCGTTTTATCAGATTTACCGTTGATGGAAATGTTAGAGCTCGAGTAGCAAACATATGTTTTGAAATTATTTACTTAAATTTTTCCCCACTCCTACTCCACGCATTGAGTGTACACATCCTCTAAATTCAATAGTTTTTCGTATTAGACTCTAATATTGTGTAGATATATGACTAGCCAGGGTGGTTAAGACGTTAGCAAGTGAAAACAAGTCAACTAAAGTGAATTCACAGTTAGTTATACCTTTACATATAAAACTTTATATTCAATCACTTGTACGAAATCATGTGGTAGGAACCATTAATTAATTATTTTAATCAGAGGATAAAAAATGATTATTTATATAAATATTTAATAAAAACAAAAGAAATGCTTGCTTATAATAACATTTAATTTTGTTCATTCAGTTTTATATCATATTTATTGTAATTATATATACAATTTCAATACAATATAATAATTTGAAAATAACAGCTTATACCACGAATATAAAGACTAGCCTCTTTACGACATTCCAATACTCAAAATATACCCGAAATCAAAATTGTATGCTCTCCAAATTAATAGGCATTATTTTTTCAAAGGGCGTCTTCAAAATTATATTATAAAATAAGCATTAAATAGCTTTTCCACATTATAAATGACAAAAGCCTTTAAATATCAAACTTGACAGATTTTAAATTAGATTTTAAATATGGGGATTTAGTAAGTATAAATCTAGAATCAATATGAAATGCAAAATACACACACACACCCACATCACCGTATTTCCACAAATCCTGGGGCTGAAAACATGAAATATTACATGGAGATTCTTTTTAAATTCTCGTAAAGAATATGTTTGATGAGGTTTTGCAAAATTCGACATCTAATGGATGAAAAGTTCTCACAATTCACTTATGTATATTTTGAGCTAGTAGACTTAGAGCATTGAAATTTAAAATTAAGTTTAGTTTTTAGAATTGAGGGAGACTTTTTAAATTTCTCAAATTTTATCCCCTCAGATGGTGGAGAAGGTCAGAAAATTATGAGAATCACTGGGTCACTTGTTACCCATATTTTCCTAACCCAGGGGCCTTGAAACTTGAAATTTTGCTTGGTAAGAAGGTAGGCGAATGATACATATAGCTAAAAATATATAAAATTGTGCTATTTCAAAATTTGTCTCCGAAAGTTGGGGGCTTATAATTAGAAAAATAAACAACATTAGTTAGATACATACACTTTAGCATACAGGTAGTTAAAACGAAATGGATACAAGGAGAGCTCCAGTTATTATTGGACAGTTACTTAGAAGTATAAGTGGAGGTTAACTGTCACATTCAAGCACCAACATCGGTGGCTGATTAGTTATTTGAAACTGGTGGACCTTCCAAAGTAAGATAATAACAAAAGGATAAGCAAATGAAATAATTAATTTATAGGATACAGTAGCCTTTTAGAAACAATCAACAGTAAACATTCTAATAGGTCAATTTTCTTGGACACATCCATTATTAATAAGGCAGTAAATACAAAGTATATATATACTCTATATATACATATATAGATGAGACAAATTGAGATTATTCCTTGAAAATTTTAAGGTTAATTGTAGATCTAATTTAAGCAATTGTCACTAAATCTCATAAGGAAAATTGATAATAGCATTTAAGCTATAGTCAATATACAACAGAGGGAATACGCTTAACTATTCAGAAACTAGAGAGCTATAATTACCTCATGACCACCCTAGTGATTAGCATAATACTGAAAGAATGATTAGTATTCTACTAAGCACGAAACAATACTTAAAATAGAAACAGAAATACACAGATGGACTGAAGTGTAGGTATGTACCCTCAATGGTTGATGGGATATTCAAAATAAGTGATACGTTAGGCGACAATCCCAAACAAAGTAGATAAGTGGGCCCACTCAACAAACACGGTTGTATAAAACAGTGAGAGAAACAAAGAGAAAATATCAAAAATAGTCCAATCTGGATATCATTAATAGGAAAGGGCCTTCATTTTAGTACAGTCCCAACTGGGACCTTAAACAAGCAATCAATCCATGGAGGCCAAGTAACCACCACTAGTCCTGAATGGTATATATAACCAATATTGACCACTCAGAAACAGTACTCAAACGAACCTATACAAAACAAACTAAGCAATATGTTTTAAACAATAGGATGACACTAAAGGCCATATTCCGCACCAATTTACTAGTATATAAAATATAGTAGCTTCATGACGCCATACATAATTGAATGCCAAAAATAAAAAATATTCTATTCCAAATATCTAAAATAGAGCTTGTTATACATCTGGGGCAAAAAGCTCTCCCCACTAATTTAATATTAACATTCTTACTTTCTGAATAACTCTTGTCCTTGTAGAATGGAGGGAACACCTGTTGTATTAAGGTCTACATGGTCACGCTGTCTAGGGCGCTTCATATGGAAATTTTGACTTAGGAAAACCGTAACTTGTATATTAAATGTAGATCAACGGTTAATTAATGAGGTCGAAATGAAACAAATCCTCTTCTTTCTTCTTTGAATATATAATGCAGAATGGCAGGCAGAGGAGGGGTATGAAGGATAATTCTCTCGAAAATCTTAGAACCATATTATTTTAGAGGGTGCTAAACACGTGACGATATTCTCTCTCCCACCTTGGGCAAGTGTGGCAACTATAGGATTGACGTGTGCGTGGCCAATCCTGGAGTGTCAGAGGCTTCAAAGTTTGTTGCTGGCCTTCAGTGTACTTTTCTATATTATTGACGTGGGCAGGCCTTAGTTCGAATTTGGTATGGCCTAGTTTAATGACACGCTAACACAGTACGGATTTAACATAGGATAGATTGTGGTAAGTACTCATAGTATCTGTAGTGGATAACAGAATCAGACGTAGTCTAATAACTATGAGATGTATTACAGAGTAATTCTAGTGGTCAGCTCTAAGAAATTTTAGAACGGCACTTTATATTCATCATAAAATACGAAAATTCTAAGTATGCGTTGTTAACATGGGTGTCAGGAGCTACAATTACCAATACTAACTGACACAACTAGCCTACTTCTTTGTGTTGTTGTAAACTCAAATTTAGAAATAAGGTAAAAAGAACATTATAAATAACCATATAAGACAAATTTTCAAATGAAAAAATTGGGAAGAAAGAAAAGGAAGGGTTAAGTAAAAAGGAATAAATGTTCTAAGCAAGGCAGAAAATTTAGATTTTCCAGGAGTGTAGAGGGATTACTCTAGTAACAGAATATTGGTTGATTAATAAATATTTAAAAGGGGTTCATTAAATTAGGGTTGAAGAATTCCCAAAAATAAGATAGTAAGTTATTTCTTAGTGTGTTAAAAAATTGAGCTTTGTAAGGTGGCTATCAGAATCACCCCAAACCAGGTATGATTCTAAAATTTTAAAATGAACAGTAAATGGCAAAGGGGGTGGATCCAGATTCATGGAACATATATAAAAAACACTTTTTTATATGATTTAAGATGAAAGTATGACGTTTAAGTCAGTAGACCTTCCAGGAGAACCAAATGACATCACACAAAATATTTAATTTCAAAATTAAAGCCCAAGAATATACAATCTTGTATTGATACAACTAATATAAGACACCAATTTACAGTTTGATGTAGCTTAAAATTGAATTTTGGCAAGCACGTACTGTCGCGAGTGGAGCAGTTTGTATTGTCGCTTCTCCTATCTGATAGAAGAAGTGACGAACACAGTTACAAATATATTTAGTGAAGGATGGGAAGGATCAAACACAAGAGAGATTTACAAGTTTAACAAATCAGTTTATTTAAATTTAAGCCTAAGCAATTTGAAAGTAGTACAAATGGTTAGACGAGATTAAATACGAAACATTCCATTGTTTAGTGAGGGGAGTTATACAGCACCATTCCAGCTTTGCGGCTACTATATTTTAACCTTATAAGCATTTAAAAGAATAATAGCCAACAATAATTAATACTAGAAATTCCTAGTTTAAAGTGTTACAACGTTGGTAGTTAAATAAGCTAGCTAGCATGAGTTAACTCCATGTTGATTTACTAGATACAAATGTTAAGCATCTAGAAGATGAACTACTGATTTACAAATAGTTAATGGCGAGCCACAAGGAATCTAGGCTGTAAAGATACTATGGTCGATCTATTCCCATTAGTACTGCAGGTCATTCAATAGTATATTTAAATACCAACACAAGTCTGAACACAGATTATAAAAAAAAACAATTAAACATTAACTAATTCAAGTGACACCTGAAGGAGGCCGGACAAAATAAACAACATCACGCGGGCCAATACTCTGGACTAGTAGCGTTTCCATGAGTTGATCATCGTAAAAATGTACAATAGAAAGATTAGAGACTGGTATCAGTCAAAAAACTATCTATTTTATGGAACAAAGCTATAGATTACCTGATTTCCACCATTTTTGATCTAAAGATTTAGCCTAGCCTGAACTTGGCCATAAAGTATAGGGTGTCGGTTTATTGCCCTGGTATTTAAGATTATGTCTTATAGACATAGAAAAGCAGATAAGAAATTCTGACATTCAAGACTACTTCTTATGTACCTGGAAAAACTGAGCATAGTACCTGACATTCAAAACTATGTCTTATGGATATAGAAAAACAGGTCAGAAAATCTGACATTCAAAACTATGTCTTATGGACATAGTAAAATAGATCATAAACATGACAAAGAAAACTATATCTTATGTGCATAGAAAAACAAGTCAGAACTCTGACATGAAAAACTATGTCCATGGACATAGAAAACAAGTCAGAACTCTCTGACATACAAAACTATGCCTTATGGACTTAGAAACATAGAGCAAAATGTATGACATTCAAAACTATATCTTATAGTCATAATAAAATACATCACGGAGGCCCAATAAGAGATTACTAGATAAAATTCTCATAGTCACAGACTTTACTTCATCTGTGGTGAGGAGGAGAGACCGACGCCTCAAACTTAATAATCAGCGCTGGTTTTGTCCACTGGTCCTCGTTTAGCTACTAGGATGACCTCCGACGAATAGGTTCAATAAAATACAAAATTTGAAGAAAGGAATGGTGGTTTTATACAAGATGCACTGACGTATTAGGGAAGGGACATCAACAAGAAGGGGAAGTGTTAATTTTATAAAAATGAGCAAAAAGCCTACTAGCGCTAGGAGACGGTCATTGATGACAACATAGGGAAGTGACTCGTCATTACTGTTAGGTCTGGTCAGCGTGTAAGCTGTCCATGTGTTGAACTTTTTCCAGGAAGTTTTTAACAGTCATCTGGATCATTTTCCTCAAGTTTAGCCGTTTCCAGTAACACGATTTCACCATGAGTTTATATCTGCCAGTCCTTTTTAGAATCTATTAGTTCTTGGATTTATAGTGATAATCATATATAAGGTATTTTAAGTGTAAGTTCTAACGGGTAATTAGCACGTTACAGTACATAAATAATATACTATACTCAAATAAATATTAAAATTTCAAAACGGTATTGTGGGAAAAGAAAAATATGGTTGTGTGTTATCTGAAAATCAACCAAAATTATTACAAAAGCATTTTTTCTGCACGTAAAAAAAATTAAAATTACCAATTTGTAAAAGGACCACCAAAATATAAATATAAAATATGTTGAAATAGGCATTTAAAAATAAATGGTGGCCAATGGTTATCCAAATAAAAACTTCTTGATATACTAGAAAATTTGTGTTTTGGTATAGACAGATGAGTAAACTCGAAAAATAAATGAATGCAAGAGTTTAATGTTTATCTTAAAGTAATACACTATCATTGCAATAAAAAAGTTAAAAATAACAATGCATATTAGCCTATTTGTCTTTTTATGTATTCATGCTTAGGTATAATTTGCGATGTTAATGGATTGATTTTGTTTGTGTACTCAGAAAAGGTAATATTTGGTGTCATATATAATTTATTTTAATCAATTAAATACAATTATTGATTTTTGATTGCCATAGTTAGCTTAATGTTAGCTTAGGATTGTGCAACAAGAGACTATCATAAAGTGGGCAGCCAGATGATGATATTCTAATTTGATACACTTTTATTGGTGCTTAGCCACGCGAAAAACGGGTCAAACCGATAGTATCATAATATATAAAGATAGCTCCATTAAGTCATGAATATTTTCTTAAATTAAACATGATTTAACAGTACTCATGAAATTTATTAAAATAGTATATTGATCTTGGTACTTATGTTGGATTAGGATTATCAGTACACTTTATGTTTAAATTATATCTCCTCTCATATTTATATGCTCTGCAGTATAATTTCACCGCTTTAAGTTAGATTTACTTATTTGGTGCACGCTCATTAAAGAAAATACGTACAAAAATGAATTTAATCAGTTTCTAAAACCGGACAACCGTGAAAAGATACACATACATAATTATTATATTTCAATCAAATGAGAGTAATCAAATATTTTAAAACGTTTTTTTTACCATTTTAATTATTTTACTAATTTATTTGACTTCTATTTATTACAAACTTATTTTAAATTTTAATTTGTACTATTTACAATGAAATTAATATATATAAATAAAAGTCCTGACTCACTGACTGACTAATCAACGCCCAGCCCAAATCCTTGGACCTAGAAAGATTAAATTTTGCACAGAGGTTCCCTTTAAGGTGTAGACAAGGAATAATGCCGGATTTTTTTAAACTCCCACGAGATAAGTAATAAGGAGAATTTATATTTTCGCTTTAAAGTGGCCTTATTTCCGTAACTATAAATATTAGAGACTTCAAATTTGGCATGTAAATAGGTAATTATAATAACTAAATTATTTTTCAGGATTTTACAAAATTTCCACGTGATAAGGAATAAAGAGGATTTATATAATTACTATACCACATTGGGTAATGGGCAGATGAGGTGGACCTTAAGTAATTATTATACCACAGTGGGTCACGGGCAACGCCATGCGGGACTGTTATTATAATATATACAGTAATATATTTAAAATAAGTTCCTACACAAACCGTTACTTAAGATATAGAGAAAAAAGTTTCAAACGATATTTAAGGAAAGTTTGTTGAAGATAGGGTGAAAAAAATTCTCATCACTAAGGAAAGTGTAGAGAAAGGTGAACCGTACCACAAGGTTTGTACGAAGAATGTACAAAAAAACTTTTTTTTATTTCTGTAAAGTGCGTTTTGTGGTCTAAAGAGTATGTGAGAAACTTTCCCATATGGTGTAAAAGAAGTAATCGAAATGAGATGTCTTGTCGAACGTAAGGAAGGAGACTACTGGAGCAAGAAAAAAGAGAAAGAAAAAGTTTGGAAAAATATATCTTTGTTTGGAGTGATACTCTGATATTTTTATTCGATTACGGTATTACAATTTGTAGCTAGTGCAATTATAACCATTGAATCTTGCCATGTATTCTTGTGAAACAAGAAGATGAGAAACCCATATCAGTGGGCGCAAAAATTAAATTTCAGGCTCATATAGTTGGTTTTTACTGTGATTAGGAGGTTGAGCTTAGAATCACGGCGTGATATTATGAGGTTAAAATCTTTTCCAAATGATTTCACACTGTTCTTACAATCATGTTCAGAAATATTGCCAATAAATTTTAACTTTTCATTCCAAACTTACTAGAGTTATTAAAATTTAGCTGCCCTAGTTAGTACGACGCTCTTGGGTGAGAGAGAGAGAGAGAGAGGGNNGGGGGGGGGGAGAGAAAAAGCGAATTTAGAATAAACTACACCAAAATTTACCTTAAGGGAGAAGGTGAAATACAAAAGGGAAAAATGATTTCCACTGATATATATTGTCTTTATCAAATAGAACTATATTTATTTTGTTTTTTTCCGACATATTAACAAATGATTTCCCACATCTGTAAACAAGGTGGTCAAATTTTCTGGTGACGGGGATGATAGGGTCTGAAATACGGATGTCCTTACTGAGAGTATTTATTCATAAATATTTTCTCCCTCTCGTCCAACAAATTCAGCTATACTAACTAAAGTTTTCAATTGATCATCTGTATTCCATTAATTTAGTTAAATGTGGATATATAGGAAAGATAGTAAGTCATGTCACACAAATAAATACAAAAATATGTCAAAATGGTCTAATTTAACGGTTTATATGTAGTTAGGATATTTAATATAATAAATTACATTAGTTAGCTTGATAATAAGAGTGAGTATATTCCATACAACCTGAAGTTTGGTGCTGATCTGTTTTCTAGCCAAACGGAATAAAATGTAAACTAAGACTTTTAATTGGTTAGTGTCCCCAACTCAAACTCTCTGGAGAAAAGAATATGAGATATGGGGATACTGAAAGCTTAGTGTTTTCCCCCCGGAATTTTTATGATCGACCTAGAAAAAGCGTAAAGATATTGCCGGTAAAGTATCTCGTAGGGGTTCCAATGTCCTTTTATATGAAACAATTGAGGAGGGGCCAACGACTTTATTTCCCCTCAAAAGGAAGTTGTGATACGGAATGTCATCATTCCGTGAAAATCTGTTGTATCAGAAGATTTTGAACCCTCAAGCATCGGGTCTTAAGGGTAGTTCTATAATCCAAGAACACAGAGGCTGTCAATTACCTAGAACAGAGTATTTTCATTGCACACATGTGAATATCCAACTCGAGTTTCTAGTTCACTTTTTCAAGCTAATTACTTCATTCTAAGATGCTGACGCTGACTCTGAATAGTCTAAATTATTATTATTATTATTATTATTATTATTATTATTATTAGCAGCGCGTTATACTACCCGTTCGGGTTATACGCTCTTACGCTAATGTGTAATGGTAGGGTGATTGTGAGATGAAATGAAGGACCTACAGTTTAACGTGGAATCCGAACCACGGTAAAGGCCTGGCATTCACCACATTCACAAGATGTCTTGTCAGAGGTGAAGGAAGGGTTTGGTAATCAGATAAATCTTTGCCGGGACCGAGGATTGAACCCCGGCCGCCAGCATAGAAGTCTGACAACTTACCCCTAGAATAGTCTAAAAAGTTAAACTCACCTATTACGTCTTGCTTTCACGAGGAGATCGGGTTTATACTCTGAGCCATGTGCACAGTAGGTAGGGTCTTTCATACTAATATACTACAAGTTACCACATCTGCGTTCCCCTAGTTTCTTTACTTATTATTAACTAAAATTCAATAAAGTAAAGTACACATTGTTTAAAATTAAAGATAACCGTCTTACGTTTACTGACTACTTTATTATGCTATTTTATAAGCTAGAGAAAGATATTGATCCCACAGTTATTTGTTGATAACTATAGAAGCTTAGGAGATAACATTTTAATTCAGTACGGGTACAGTTGAATTAAATAGCTGATTGGTTCGTTAAGCATAAAGTCCAGGGTTAAATTCCCATATCCAGATTACTTCTTTCAAACACTTTAAAAGGGTTATCATTCAGTTTAAAAGTATTGTCGATATCATGTATGATTAGTGTACCGGTTACGATTCCCGACATAGTCTAACCAAAATATTTATTATTACTTAAATTAGGGTTTACCTTTAAACCACTATGAATTGAAGGCTGAAAGCTGGGTTTTGTGTCTGTTATAAATATAAAAAGGTTTAAATATTGTGTTTTGATATAATCAGTCGGTTCAGAAAGTGCTCGATAAATAGCTCATACAATAATAATAGTAATCAAAATAAAAGGACTATAAACAATACTTACATAGATAAATGATACGGAACTTGGCAAGTACTTTCTCGCTCTATTGTTTAAAAATAGAGATATTTACTCAAAACTCGTAATATATGGGAAACGAAATGATGTACACTATCAAACCCAAGCATAAATTGCACAATATTTATGGAAAGCTTTTGTTTTGAGTTCTGGTTATAAATTTTATAATTTTGTTCTTAAAGAATTAATATCCTCATTTGTATGTTTGGACAGATAGAAAAGATCAATATTGGGTCCACAAGGGTCAACACTTCGTATTCAAATTTCAACTTCCGGTTGAAATTTTTAACATTTCATAAGGTGTTGCAAATCTTCATGCAATCGCATTGATATTAAATTATTCATTTATAAATTTTGACCAATAAAAAATGTGAATATTTACTATTGAGTCTAAAATTGATATAGATCATTGATTTACAAACATTTCTCCTAAAAAGTTTAAGGAAAAACAACATAAACTTTTAGAGACTTACTAATATTTAATTACTCTATGGTATTGGATAATTATTGCGTTAAAACTTAAGTAGTATCTCTTTACAACTAAATCTCACGAAATTGTATTAATACTGTATATTTGCCAATATCTCAGAAAATGTTGAATTCATAAAAATATATTTCACATAAAAGATTTTATATTTAATAGTACTACAATTTTGCAATAATGAGTCATTTAGTATCTCGGATAGTTGAGGAGATACGGAAGTTTTTGCTTCTTTAAAGTACCCTAAAACTCATTTTCATGTCAAAATGAAAATAGCCAGTTTATTTAAAATCTTAATCAACACCTAGATACGAATTTTAATCAAAATCGTTATAGTCGATTTTGAGCAAATCGATTTTTTCTCTTTTCACCCTTTCTTAAACGACTATTAATTTTAAGTTTAAATAGACACACAGACAGACGTCATTGCAAATACCACTTTTTAGGGTTTGGGGATCTTGAGACGTCGACATTCATTAATAATTCAGGATAGATTTTCTTTTTGAGGTCATAATACTTTTACTTTTTGTGTTTGAAAAATTAAAAAATATATATATTTAGGTATAACTTTAAAATTATTGGTTTTATAAAAATATGCATTCTATAAAATATTTGTATTATAAAGAGATCAACATATTTGTAACGATAAGTAATTTCATATTTCAAATAGTTTAGGAGATATTATATAAAAAAGATAATTTACGCATTTGACTGGAGCCCTTAAAGTCATTTTGCCGAGATATTGAGAAAATCCATTTTGTTTGGAATATTTATAAAAGTTTGGAAATGAAATTTAATCAAAATCGTTAGAGTCAATATTGAAATAAATCAACTATTTCTCTTTTTGCCCTTCAGTAAAATACCCTTAATTTTAGTGTTAAATGTCCAATTCCAAAAACCCTCGGGGCAACCCTATTAAAACCCTAGATACATAGTTTTAATGAGATTGGTAAAATAGTTTAGGCTCTAGCTGGAGAAAACAGAGATATAGACCGAATGTCAAAAACATATATTTGGATTAGGGGGGTCATGAAAAGTCAAGAATCATCAAAATCTTGAGTTCGATTTTTCTTGACGATCACTATACTTTTTATACTTGTAATATAGCAAGAAAGTAAAAATACAACTAAATGAATGATAATGTAACAATCTAATTTAAAATTTTCAATCGCGTATCATTATTAAACATATTTGAAAGTAAACCCCGTTCTAGAAGATACAATCAAACATATCAAATAGTTAGTTTGAATAACGTTTAATAATACTAACTGACAAATCAAATCATTTATATTAAAAGAGCATTTATATATTAAAATAAAAAATCTTTAAAATGATTCAAATAACTTTCATTTGTTTATTCTATTTTTATGTGTTCATTATGAATATGTTCAATCTGAATATGTATACATTTAACTAAATGCTCTCATGTTTCATTTACCAACTAGACAAATATTACCATGTATATTAAATACTTGATTTGGAAATGTGCTACGTGGGTGATATGGGTGATATACAAATAGTATAAAATATTAAAGGCGATGTATTTGTTGTTCAATAAGAGTAATAAATGTTTTATGAGAATATATCTTAAATTAAATGAAAAATTACAATATGGACACGGGAAACAAATCTGCAAATTTTTTCATAAAAACGTCCATGTTCTTTCACTGAGACATCGTAGGATGTCTCATGGCTGATACGTTCAAGTTTCACACAACTAGTCTCGATACAACATCTAATTAAGGATGATCCTAGATAGAAAACGAACCAGAGTTTCTCGTGACTGATCCGTTCAAGTTATCCACAACTAGTCTCAATACAGCAAATAGTGAAAGTTGACCCTAAATAGGGGATGAACCAGGTTGTTTCATGACTAATACATTCAACTAGACTCAATACAATATCTATTGAAGGATGACTCTAGATAAAGAAAGAAACCAGAGTTTCTCGTGACTGATCCGTTCAAGTTATCCACAGCTTGTCTCAATACAGCAAATAGTGAAAGATAACCCTAGATAGGGGATGAACCAGTTTGTTTCATGACTAATACATTCAACTAGACTCAATACAATGTCTATTGAAGGATGACTCTAGATAAAGAAAGAAACCAGAGTTTCTCGTGACTGATACGTTCAAGTTATCCACGACTAGTCTCAATACAACAAATAGTGAAAGTTGACCCTAGATAAGAGATGAACCGGGATTTCTCCATGGTATAACATTGGCTAAATTTCGTATTTCCGAATACCGTGTTCAAATTATCATTTTTGGCTCAATTGATATTTAATAATAATAATAATAATACGTATCACCACATCTTAGCCCTGCTACCCGTTCCACTATACGTGTATGTACTAATTACGCTACAGGCTTAGGAATAAAAAGGTTTAATATACTGTAAGTGAATTTGAATTTGCGTGTAGGAAGATTGGTAAAGCATTTAGTAAAAACCACCCCCAGTTCACCCAATCGAAATTTAAATCTCGATCTCCCCATCCTCGGCAGTCTAGCTCAACACAAAACTAGCACGTTAGCTAACTATGCCACCAAGGCGGATCTCAATTGATATTGATTCAGATATTGGGACTTATTCTGTGTACCATATTTACGTATCCAATTAGTGACACACATCAATAATCAAGAGTCTATTTTATTTTAGATTTTGGTCTTCATACATAGTAAACGAGACATCTAACTTTTATGTCTACAGCGGTTTAAACACATTACTCGTCCGGAATCTCTCCATTACAGTAAATATCCCCACCTTTAGGTAGATAAATAATTTGAATCCTTTCTTCTTATAAAGAAGAATCTCACATCACTAATTTATGTAATATCTGCTACATATATAAATACACATTTAATAATATAATCCTCAATGAGCTAGAAGGTTGAAATTAGGTAATGTCGAATAGGAACCAATTAACATGTAAGAAAATTCTAAAACTTAAAAACCTATAAAAACATGTTTTAGCTAATTATCATAATACGTGTGAACGCTATTTTCACTACAAACCAAAGATAAATTATATTAGAAATTCCAGCCTTGAATCCTAAAGGATATTACATATTTCTAAAGTAATCTGTTTTTATAGATTAGTTAGTTTGATTTCACTTTAATTAGTAAAAACGAATTTCTTTGGTAAATACAATTCACACAGTTAACTTTCAAAGTCTTAGTTTAGCTTGATCTTTAATTTACATAAATAACATTTATCTTAACCTTCTGGACTATTTGAATTTTGCAACGCTATTGTAGAAAGGATGATAAATAGTGAATTTAGAAGAAATGCTCATACATTTTTCACAGGAGAGTAAATAACCATTCAAGATAAAAGTCACCCTAGGTCACAGAGAAGTATATCCTTGTCTGTGCCCTAGGTGTACCCAGAAAGGATTCGATCCCTAAACTGACTTCTAATGGCAGACCAGATAAGATGGGCATGACATTTAGTCTACGTGTACACCTATGATGGTTATTATGCCATTGGTTTTATTTCCTTTTTTTAATAAATACTCGTATATTATTACTAATTTGTTTCAAAGAATGAAAGAGGATTTTTAATAACAAACTGGGTGTTCATTAAAACTTATCTTACCTCTGATTTCCTGGCGTATGGAGGAATTAAATTCTGAGGATGGGACACCATTGAGAGGATTCTATTATCCCCTTAGCAGGATGGATAAGATAGGAATAAAACAGGAAGAGTGATGTGGAAGGTGTGGAGGAAAGTATTAGGATACGGAAAGTAACAAGAAGGAAAGAAGGCTAAAGGTAAACTCGTGACAATTATAGATTCATTTCAGGAAGTGGAAAGAGGTAGTGGTGACATTACTGTAAGTCTAGGGGAAGAGGATGTGAAGAATACTCATGTAATGCAGCATTTTATCCTAAAATAGAGGAAAACCTTAAACTATCAAGGTTAGAAGAACACCACAAACGTAATCAGGCACTTGGTCATATATTAAGAAAGAACCACGAGAAAGGAGACACGATAGCGTTCCCAACACCGGAGGTGCAGGACAGGATACCACTGAAGGTTGCAAACTTACCCACTGATAGAGTGAAACTGAAAGAAACTGTGGAAAAAGTTTTTAAAAGAAGGGAATAATAATGGAATAAGTAAGGAAGTATACAGGAACTTTGTTCAAGCACACAGTCACACCATTTTTGATACAAAAGAAAAATGGCGGAAATGCTACACTCACACATATCACCCGTGATGCAAGGATATGGAAGAGAAGAGAAAATTAGAATTTGACAAATGAACGCGGTGCGTAGTGCAGTCAAGATGCAAGAAAATAGGAATTTGGTAGAATAAAGGCCATTGGCTGCCGTGTGTATGCAGGAAACGTGTAAACAATAAATTGAGCTACTATACATAAATAATAAAAGCCAAGCATTATAACTAATAAGAAGGCACAAATGAGTGTCGTTATAGTGCTCAATAACAGTACCAAGGTCAATTAATTTGGTAATGAGAAGGTAATATGTATGGAAATAAAAACTGAGATTGGTTGATGTCTGTTAGTCAGCGTGTTCTTTCAGTTACTAGAGGAAATTTAACTCTTAATTGAACAGCTGGAAGAGATATATGAGACATTTCCAAACACACCAGTAGTGTATATGATGGATAGGAATGCCAGGTCCACACTATGGTATAGTAATGACATAAGAAAGGAAGATGGTAGAATAAGGGGTTATAGGGCATACCAAAGGTGGAAACTACTTGGGGAATTAATCACAGAAATACGTCTGGAGATGGAAAATCAGCTGGGTAACCCGGCAACGTATGTAAGGAGGACAGGGGCCATCTTCAACATTGATGTCACCTTGTGCAATGAGGAAGCTAGTACAATGATAGGGAATTGGCAAGTGCATAATTGCGAGACATCCAGCGATGATAATCTGATAGATTTCTAAATAGGTAATGAAGAAGAAAGGATAAAAGCAGGCACGTGACTCTTCTACAATCTGAAGAAGGCAGATTGTGAACATTTACGAAGATAATTGGTATTACCAAGGCCGGTGTCACAGGGAGATATCATAAACCAAAAGGAGAAGGAAATCACGCGTGCTTTGCAGTGCTATGAGAAAGGCAATACCAGTACTGAAGAAAGTCACGAGAAATCAAATAAATTGACCATGGAATGAGCAATTACAAAAACTACGTGAGAGTGCAAGAGAGAAATATGAGAATACCAAGGATGCCTTGACCCCACAGTAAGACCCACACTACTGAAAATATGCAGTAAAAGGAAGAAAAAGTTTGAAAATACAATAAAGAGAGTAAAAAATGATAGATGGTAGAGATTTGTTCAGGAGGAATTGAGGAAGAATGTGTGGGGTGTACCTTTTCAGATTTCTGCCGGGAAAATTAGACCACAAGCTGTTATTTCAACACTTAAAAAGTCCGCTGAAGAAATAAATACCTACTGGGAGGAATCGGCTAGGTTCCTAATGGATGTGTTGATTCCTGATGATAACCTGGAGGAGGGGGGTGAGGGTCATGAAAGGGACAGGAAGGACAAACTTTGATATATAATAATGAAGATGCGTATGTAGAGCCAGTGACACAGAATGAGATAAAAGGCTATTAGCAGGACTGAGAAAGAAGAAGGCAGCTGGACCTGATGGAATCAGAGTCGAAGTGGTTCAATAAATCAGTGAGCGGGTTGCACCCTTCAAGGCTCAGCTCATGAGTGAGTGCTTGGTTCATGGCAATATTCCAAATGTGTGGAAGAAAGGTGAAGTGATCATTCTGAGTAAAGGTGAGGATAAAGACCCGCAACTCCCAAATTCTTATATACCAATATCTCTGATGAATGTACAAACCAAACTAAAAGAAAAAATCATAGTATAAGTTTACAAAAACACACAGAGGAGTTAGGAATGCACCCTCAAGTGTACGGCTTTAGGAAGGGTGGGTCTACAGAGGATATAATCTGTGATTATATTAGCCTGGTATAAAACTCAAAGGAATAATATTTAATTCGAGTATTCGTGGACATCTCGGGTGCATTTGATAACCTGTTTGCCAGAATTATTTAAGCGCTTAAAAGAACTAAACTGTCTGGATAATCTCTACAGGAGTTTAAGGACTACTTTATAGGCAGGTATGCAAATTTGAGGGGTCCGGGAATAAAAATATGTAAAATATCAACAAAAGGGTGCCCACAAGGATCGGTTTGGGGTCCAATTTCTTGGTATTTTGGTCTAGACTTTGGATTTATGGAGATTAAGGCTCTCTCTGAGGTGGTGGGGGTAGTTTATTTTGAAGACGACTTGTTGATAGTGGTGGAAGAAAAATCTATGAATGATCTGGAAATGAAAAATTATACTTTACTATTTGTCTCAGACAAATGGTGTAAGAAAGTAAAATTCAGCTTGGCGCCAGTGATGACAACCTAAATGATGCTCAAAGGATTCCTCAAGATGACCCCTATGATTAAGATAGCAGAATCAACAATACAAAGGAGTAAATCTGTCAAAAACTTGGGAGTGATGATTGATGAGAAACGTAAATTCTTGGCTCACATCGACAACGTAAGCGGGAGAGCTTTGATGGCTATAAATGGAATAGTCAATATATTTCAGCGTTCTATCTGCCCTTAAAACCGTTTATGCTATAATATCAGGAATTTATTGTGTCCATGCTGGGTCACAGAGCAGGAGTGTGCGCTCAACAACTATGAGGAGAAATGTCTAAAAGGAAACTCGGAAGTCTTCAGAGGAAGATCCTCATGAGTTTTTCTGGAGGATACAAAATGGTACTTACGAACGAGTAGTGCATCACCCTTGCTGTCTGGCCCCTAGATTTAGAGTTGCGGAAGAGTACCGCAGGATATTGGTTCAAAAAGGTGAATTATACAGAGTTGAAAAATTGACAGCAAATGCTGTTAGCAGCGTGAATGGGATGGAAAAAACTCTCCTGGTGGAGTGGCTAGCAGACTGGGAAGAGAGTAGCATTGGTAGAAGGACATTCCAGTTATTCCTGAATGTACAAGAAAGTTTGAAAATGAGCCATCTTCAACCTTCCAATGTGATTTTCCACTATAGTACAGGATATGGTCCGTATCGAGTGTACAGGAGAAAATTGAGTGAGACAGACTTAAGCTATTGCGAATAAAAAGCAACACCAAAGCACTTAACCTAAGAGTGTGTATTTACAGAAGGCGAGAGAATGAAACTATTAATGCTTATACAGGCAAACACCATATACAATATAATGAGGGTGGTGGGCCAGTGGAGTTACCTCTATGAGCTAGCAAATATTGTATTGAAGGCAGAAAGAAACAGGCATATGGATGAACTAAAAAAAAGGAGACTAGGAAGTACAGACACATGGAACAAAAACGGACAGGAATACTTGATGGAGGAGGAAGTGACGAGTGAAGACGACAAAAAATGAGAAATATCATAAGACTCAGACGAGACATAACAAAACTACTGAAGCAAATAAAACCAGGAGATGAGATTAATTGGGAGATATACACGATCTTGATGAACTCTGGACACATCTAATGCTCTAGCCAAGGAAAGGAGACTCTTGTATACCAGAGGTATTAATCGCTGATGAACCCAGAGGTATCTCGAATACCAACTAGAGGGGAAAGAAGATAAATAGAAAAATAAAATATATGCTGAGGATCGCTCCTAGCTCTAATAGTCCTACCCGCTTGGAAGCAGGCGTGATGCTGAACTAGAGCCACCGAGCACTCCATGGATGTCAACTGGTCTCAAGAAGAAGTGACCGGAGAAGAAAAGGAAATGTGACTCCCTACAAGGAAAGGTTACAGAACTGAAAAGGCAGAGTATAACACTAGATAAGTTAGCTTAAGAAAATTTAGTCAATAAAGAAAGTAAAGCAAAACGAATGACTATATATAGCAAATATAAATCCAATAGGTAATACAATGACAAAGATATATCACAATTCAATGTAAGAAAATTAGTGGTTTTGCTATATGTTAAATGAAGCTGCCAACTCCGATAGAGTGCCTCCTCAGGTGACGGATAGGGATGCATTTGCCTCCGCTTGATGTCCTAAGGGCTCTGAAACATGCTCCTAAGTGGCAACTGGAAGATCAAGTGGGGGAAGAAACTGGATAATTAAAATACCCGGGGGAACCAACTGTCACAGGTAGAGGCAAACTGATTATCCAGTCAATAAAAGGACAAGTTGTTTAGTAGTAGATATAGGTTTAAATTCCATATAATTTATATGCTAAAATTTGGAAATTAAATATTTAAAATGAAGATTGTAAAACGAAGAGAGCAAAACATTACTGATTTATAGTAGAATAAAATGTCAGTACAAATGTACAGGCAAGTGTAAAAATCCCCAGATGGTAGAATGTAACGTGAGAATGATGAAGGAGGAAAACAGAGGAGACCTATAGTTTAACGTGGACTCCGAACCACGGTGGGAACCTGGTATTCCACACATTCACAAAGCGTGATAGCACGCACTTTTCCAGAGGCTAAGGAAGGGTTTGGTAATCAGATAAATCAATGCCCTGACCGGGATTTGAGTCCCAAGCCCCTAACACAGAGAGTTTACACCTTATCCCTAGACCACCAGGTCCCCTTAATATTGAAAACTATTCGAGTCAATTAACTTTATTGCTGTATGCTCTATACATGCTACTAGCTGTGGACCTAGTAATTAAGGGTAAAATGTTGACATGGTTTGTATTACCTCCATTACTTAACTTAATTATCACTAAACTCTATGTTTAAATATCAAAGAAGTATTGGAATTTAATTAAAAAACTTTTAAAGTTACATACTGTATTTAGTGTTGAATTAAATATTTCTTAAAATATATATTTTGGTAAGATTTTTTATTACTTTTGGTCTTCAATGTACTATTTAAATTCCCAAAAACTATTTTAATAGATTTGAATGAGATATACCATTTATTTCTATCATTTCATGAACATTGTTACACATTTTACTAATAATTAAATTAAACTTCCAGAATATCTTAATTATATAAAATGGAAGATTAATAAACTCACAAAACCGACAAATCAGAGTGTGACGAGTCCTTAATATTTCAGCTTGTTATGGTTACTAAGGGAGTAGGTTTGAGGGGGATGAAATATTCTCCATTGGGGGAGGACAATGGCGATTTAGTCGGTCAGGCTAGGTCAGGAATGAAAGTCAGATGAGAATGGGTACTAAGGGAGAATAGGAGGGCTAAGGGAGTATAGCTCCCCAACGAAGTGTTTGAACAGAATGCTTTGCTTGTTTGCCGCCCGGGCTAGACTAACAAGCCCGTTACTATTCCGTACCTAGTGATCAAATACCCCCTTTCTCTCGCGACCTCTCCCTCCTTCTTCAGCCATGGTACAGTCAAAGTTGCAGACCATGAATATAACCAGTATTGCTAGGAGAGTGATTTGCACACGTCGTGTCTGATTGGGAGGTCAGAATTTATTTGTAGTTAGCTTCCTAACTGAGCCTGATTTATTCACAATATAAACTCAAGCGTATTTCCAGAAAAAAAAAGTTGGTGTAGACCTTTAAAATAGCCTTTCCTCATCCTTATACAATATTAAAAAGTTATATTGAGTCACAGAGTGCTTGTACGGCACTTAATGTGGGAAAATATATTTAAATTACAGCACTGGGGTTTATTGACGAATTAAATTATAAAATAGTCTTAGTGATATTGAAAAAGTAAAAATAAAAGCAACAAAATTTGCGTGTACATTTGGTTTTGATCATTATTTTGTAATTTTCTATTCAGTGCTCGATTAGTATAGGTATGCTCAATTTTAGCAAGCACTCTTATAAATGAAAAAATAGCTCCTTTTTTTAAGTGCAACGCCATTAAGTCCTAACTCTGTTCTATTTAGAAATAATTTTATTAAAGGATATTTTTAGATTCGCACTTACTAACTGTTCAAATTATATGTTTATGTACTATTCACGCTAGTAGCTTTAGGGATTAGGAAGGTTATCTTTATATACGTTTTACTGGCATTTAAGTGGAGGGAGAGTGTAAAATCATTTTGGAAAAAACACCCTCAGTACAGCCGACCGGGACTCAAACCTCAATCTCTCCGTCATCGGCAGTCTAATCAACTTAGAGAGTGACACCTTAGACCATGCGGTCACCAAAGTGGGCAACAAATTATATTTGATAAATAAAAAGTGTGTAAGTATATGCTGATTAATGATACTAGCATACGAGAATATTAATTGAGATTTTTGATTAAGCGCGAGTACTGAGATAAAAGTAATTATATAGGTTGGTATATAATATGTCATGAATAATTTCTAGCACATAGGACCTAGCCTACATCGTGCAGTAAAAATAAACCTATAGGCGGCATATTAAATTACTAAGGGCGGAAGTGAAGAACGATATTAGTCCACAATTTTGTGTGTAATTAAGTTAAAACCATTCTCTTTTGGAATTATATTCAATTAAAATTTTATAACGATTACAAGATTGAAATTTTAAGAGACTATAAAAAAATTGACAGTGACTCTTCCTTTTGAATGAATTGTGAATTTCACTTAGTATGGTTTTGCTATACAGGACATTTCCATGGAAATTTAACCTTGGTGTAATATGAGGTTTACCTTTATCTCTGAATTCGAGCAGATAAATTTAATGAGTACTCTAATAGTAATTAATAGCTTTGACGGACTCTGTGCAGGCTATGTGAAAGCGTCTTATCTGAACTTTGTAATAAAAAACACACAACTAAACCCTACATCACAACACTTATGCAAGGAAAGCTGCCCAAATAAAAATTTAGAGTGTTCTCACTTGGTATAAAACTAGAATCCTTTGTATTAATTATTAGGCATACACAATACAAAAATCTTTGTTTTTATCTAATGTATAATTTAGATGGTTGGTAAGGAATATGGAGATAATGTCTTTATTTATGCGGTTTTTATAGCCAACCTTTTTTTTTGGTCAAAACAAATGAAATGTTACCTAAGTAGTTAAATTTTGATTTTATTCAAACTGTAATCTCGTCTGTTCTTGAATATTTGTCATGTAGATCTCAGAAAATGTACACGATATTTATTTAAAAATTTATATTCCCGTGCCATTATGACCATGACAAATATTCTAAACGATTAAAATCATTTTATGTAGGTAGTTAAATTAAGCGTATCTACCAAATCAATATTTTATTTTATTTGACTCGAAAAGATTTTTGTCATAAATATTGCAAACACAACATAGTTTTTGAGTTTTTTTTACCATGCCTCCCACTTTTTTTGACAAGCTGTTTAAAACAACAAATCATTTCAAAAACAGTTTTGTAACTTGAAGCCTACCTATTATGGTTATCTGAACAAGTTTATGTCAAATTATATACTTCTTTGTTTCCACCAAAATGGGAGTGAATTTCCTAATAATGATATCTTCCTACAAATTTTGGTGGCTACGTGGTCTAAGACAAGGGTTTCGAAAAGGTGGTTCTTGGGCAATTGGGGGTCTGCAATCTGTTCCTAGGGGGTCAGCGACAATTCCCAAATTTTAACAAAGTCCCCTCCTCCTCACACACCTGATAAAATCTTACTGTGTATCTAAAAAGAACTTACTCTCCTCCTCACACACCTAATCAAAGCTTACTGTGTATCCAAAAAAACTTACCCTCCTCCTCACACACCTACGCAGTGCTTACTGTGCATCCAAAAAGAACTTACCCTCCTCCTCACACACCTACGCAGTGCTTACTGTGCATCCAAAAGGAAATTCTCCTCCTCCTCACACACCTACGCAGTGCTTACTGTGCATCCAAAAAGAACTTACCCTTCTTCTCACACACCTACGCAGTACTTACTGTGCATCCAAAAGGAAATTCTCCTCCTCCTCACACACCTACGCAGTAATTACTGTGCATCCAAAAGGAAATTCTCCTCCTCCTCACACACCTACGCAATGCTTACTTTGCATCCAAAAAGAACTTACCCTTCTTCTCACACACCTACGCAGTGCTTACTGTGCATCCAAAAGAACTTAGCCTCCTCCTCACACACCTACGCAGTGCTTACTGTGCATCCAAAAGAAACTTCTCCTCCTCCTCACACACCTACGCAGTGATTACTGTGCATCCAAAAGGAACTTCTCCTCCTCCTAACACACCTACGCAGTGCTTACTGTGCATCCAAAAGGAACTTCTCCTCCTCCTCACCCACGTACGCAGTACTTACTGTGCATCCAAAAGGAAATTCTCCTCCTCCTCCTCACACACCTATCGCAGTGCTTACTGTGCATCCAAAAAGAACTTACCCTTCTTCTCACACACCTACGCAGTACTTACTGTGCATCCAAAAGGAACTTCCCCTCCTCCTCACACACCTACGCAGTACTTACTGTGCATCCAAAAAGAACTTACCCTTCTTCTCACACACCTACGCAGTACTTACTGTGCATCCAAAAGGAACTTCTCCTCCTCCTCACACACCTACGCAGTGCTTACTGTGCATCCAAAATAACTTCTCCTCCTCCTCACACACCTACGCAGTGCTTACTGTACATCCAAAAAGAACTTGCCTCTCCTCCTCACACACCTACGCATTGCTTACTGTACATCCAAAAAGAACTTGCCCTCCTCCTCACACACCTACGCAGTGTTTATTGTGAATCCCAAGGCCACTATTCTGTTCTAGGACCGACAACTAGAGTAAAGTTTTCACGTCACTCATCATATTGCACTGATAGTCGTCAGTCACCGCTAGTCGTCACTAATACTAGAGCCAAATGAATAAATTTGAACTTTTTAATAATGAATAAATTTTCACGTAGGCCTAATTAACCTTCTTTGTTTTAACTATTATTATTATATTCATTATTATTATTACAACTATAGTAAGTGTAAAAATAAAAGTGTGTAAAAACACATTTGACTAGGATTTACTGTGCCCAATTTCCGGTTTTGTAAGTTCCCTAACATTAATTATTAATATGTACAGGGGGTAGGAGGTTTTGCTATTTTATATACATAGAATAGATTAGATGTTAATGATTAGAAAAAACAAGGGGTTTGCCAATTTAAAAGAGCCTGTTGGAGGCTCCTTGACTGATAGGTAATTGGCAACCACAATACACTATACGGCCGATGATGGGGAAATTGGAAATTGGGTCTACTCAGTACTCCATAAGTGGAGTTAAATTCAGAGACCGCAGATGGTTAGTGAGACGCCGTGAATTCCAAATCTAACTTAACCTAAGACTATAAGTATAATACTTCCAGTCATTCATAAAGCTTAGGCATTTACACTTAATTTCATTTCATTGCTGAGGGAGTTTCATGCTTACTATTGAGCAACAGCGTTGTCATTCTTTTGTTTTCCGTGATCAGTCTTCCTTCGAATATATATCAAATTTGGCAATGCTGGTCTACCGTTGTTGCCAGTAATTGATTCACCTTCCTCCAGCAGAGTCGTAAAGTTACAGTAGTCTGAGTCTCGTGTTTCTAATAACTAGCTCAATAACATTCACTAAATAAATACATATTTTATTAGTACTCTGTGTGGATTTTTTTTATTGATCACGTTAAGATTTTGTAAATATATGTTGGTTGTGTTGTTTTGTTTACCCGTAAGGTTGTAGAATTATAGTTTTATGTGTATATTAATATATTTATTTGAATAATAGTGTTTTGCTAACAGTTGAAATATAGCAAAAATTATAGAATCTCCGTCTTGTTACAAGCGAGTACATTCCAATAGGAAAATATCTAGTAGTAAAGTAAGGGCTATAGTGCTAAGAGTCTACACCTATTTTTGTAAAGACGGAACTTGTTCAGTAAATCTAGCGGCAATGCATATTGTTTGTATATTAGTTATAAGGAAAAGAGCTTTATACATAAAATAGTTTGAGCATAGTTAAGTGAGGAATAGAGAAACGTTAACAATCATCTATCTTAGAAAAAATACGATTGTGGAAATAGTTAATGTTTCTAGAAAAGGCTGTACACCGAGAGCAAATATGTTTGCCTGTCAATTGAACCCCCCAACCTCCCCATACCGCATTGTTTACATTGAGAAATTTCCAAGCAAACCCTCCTTCCTCACTTCCCTACAAACGAAAGCTTGAAAGTTTGGCAACCGATAACAGAGAGAGAAAGCGAAGATACATCTTTTCTCCAAAAGACCTGCAGTTCCCTCAGCTATGAAATTAGGTGTAGTGGGCCTATTATTGTTTTAGAAGGCACAAACTTATTTTTTTGCGCCTCGTCTTACTATTCATTCCCATTTTACACTTATACACTAGTTGAACTAATGTGTTGTGGTTGAGTAATGTTGAATATAGAAGAAGTGTACCCACATTTTCATGTAGAGAAAGCGAGAGAGAGTAGGAAACCCTTTAGGAATTACTACCCAAGTTACACCCAAACAGGATAAAACCCCAATATTCCCGTCATCGTCAGTCTAGGCTATTGCGAGAGTAGTGCCTTAGACCATGAGGCCATCAAATCGGGTCACATATAAATAGTAAATATCTTTGTGAATTCACCCTGAATCTAACCAGGGCCTCTCAGAGCTGTGACCCACCACTCTAAACCAAATGCCTCATAGGACGGTCGTGTGATGGTGTTCGTACTAATGCCAACTTATCGTTCTCTCCGTCATATTGATGCAACACAACTCCTGCTAATACTGTGAATAGTAGGGGGCAATCACAAGAGGTTAATGGGACAACCTGAAGGGTGACTTGCTTGTATTTAGGGGATTATGGTGGTTTGGTCAAGGGGGTGAGGCAGTGCTCGCGTGTTCACAAGCGGTGAACATGGCCCGCAATTATTAGTCACGATGACCTACGGCACACACATCCTCCTCTCGAGTAGACCACGATTTACTGCCGTTTAAGCCATCCCCGTATTTACCCGGATTTTATTATGAATTGACATTTCTGGCATCTTTAAGATAGAAAAAAAACATATTCCTTGCTCTCATTATTGATAGAATTAGTGTTATTTAATAGGTATTTATGACTTATATAAAAAGTCACAGCTATGGATCACATTACCTGATATGAGAACATGAAAGTTGGTCTAGTAAGTTTTCCACTTGTCAGGTATGTCAATTCGTAAGAAAACTGTGGTATGAAATAGGTTGAGTGAGATGGAAAGTCAGGGTTTGAATCTATCTTCGGTGCAACTAAGAATGATTTTGCCTTATAAGTTTACTACTCTACCCCCTAGCATATGTGAACATTTAATATAAATCAACCTCATCTATTCTCAATCAGTGCAGTATGTCTCGGATGTTCCTAAGAAGAGATATATAATACATGTAGGCTATGGTAATTAGAGAGTGCACTATATATATACTAAAATACAATAAGGCTTACTTAAACTAATTAATTGGAAGTGTTCACTTAAATAATATTGATAATATTATATTTAATTATTTCCGATAGTGTTAATTTATTATTTACGGTAACTAGATGGTCTACCCTTTCTTCTCACTGGGAATATATTAAGTAACCTTATTCTTATTTTATATATAAAATTAATCATAGGAAATAGTAACAAAATCTTAAATTGTGTTTAAATATTAATCCTTTATTGGTTTAATTTGTGATATAAAATGCGAAAAATAGGCGGATTAAAACATGAAAAAAACCCAACACAAAACATACATAAAAAGCTACACAAATGTAGATATAATTTAAACTTGCGTTTAATGCAAAAATCTATTTTGAAGATTAAGCTATAACCTCTCCACACACAATATTTGAATTCTTGATTGACGGTACCTATAAAAAAATAAATAAGAGAGTGACACAGAGTAAATATTTGGTTGATAATGTGCTAAAACAAATGAAATTCACACAGTACAGGAACAATTTAAAATTTTAAAAGGAATTATTCTTTTCCAAAATTTCTGGCATAATTCAAGCGGCTATTTTGAATCCACTTAAATTTAATGTTCATGCTTTACACATTTTTAGAGTTTTTTCGTGCTTGACAAGTTTCTAGAGAACTCTAGTGGATGGTTGTAGCAATTTCTTCAAATTATTGAAATAAAATGAATTCTAAAATTTTTATTGGGAAAGATCTCTATGAAAAGCATTCACTCGACCTTATAGCAAATAGTTTACTCATCAATGATTATATACTTTACATGTATCCATTGGTGTTTAATTTGAATCAAAACTTTTATTTGTCCCCTTCTAACCACGATGAGAGCTTTAAAATGACACCCTTTCAGCTCTCTATCTATTTGTGGCACCAAAATACTCAAGTAAAAATTAGTTAATACTTTCAACCAAAGACAAATATTTTAACTATCCATATACAACTATACACAAATCATGGTTTACATGGTGGTTTACACAATTAATGATTGTACAGATGGGTCCTTGCGTACACAAAATGAAAAGATGGAAAATTAGGTAAGAATTTTTTTTCTTAAATCTACTATTTTTGCCAACATCCCAGACCCATAAAGTTTAAAATGAGTGGACGCTTGTCAAAATTGATTTAGCCATTTTCTCGCAATTTCACTTTCCGGAAGAAAGCTTATGAAATTATACATAAGAGCAGAGGTAAACATTCAAAGACAAAGGAAGGATAATATTCAAAAACTCCCTCTCTCTCTATATATATTAAAACCTGATATCATCGATCATCGATTTGTTTGATAAATATACAAATAACTGCCGTAATCTTGCTATTTATTGTACCATACGACTAAAGTAAGAGTTGAGTTGGTATTATTTTTAACCAGAGATAAATATTTTATCTACATATATACACTCATGAATATAGCAGGGTTTCCATAGGGATGCAAACAAATAATGAAAAGCTGAAAATACTCTGAGAAAGTCAGCATTTTGTTGGAAACTCCTATTTTTACCTGTAAAATGAGAGGTCATTTGTCAAATTATGTTCATCCATTTCCTAGCAATTACTATTATCACAAATAGGCTTATCAAATTAGAGTGAGATAGAGTTAGAGATAGAGTTTAGGAGATAGACTGTTTGAAAGAGGGAGTTAGA
>CABFOW010005404.1:26617-43025 GCA_902141385.1 Timema californicum | reverse complement strand
CGCACTTACGCTCATGTGTAATGGTAGGGTGATTGTGAGATGAAATGGAGGACCTACAGTTTAACGTGGAATCCGAACCACGTTATTAACGTTACTACTAGATATCAAGTTGAAATTTTTCCTTCATGATCAAGTTAAACAGAAAACTAATTAATACTATAAATGAAAAATGAAAAACAAACGTGGCTCATATGGTTAAAGGCGTCAGTCGAACTACATAGTGTTTTTTTGTGTGTGCTAAATATCGCAAATTTTAAAAAGGAACACAACAAGGCAAACATCTGGCAACGAAAAAATTCTCCAATCTTTTTTTTAACGAGGGTTGAGGTTCGTTTTCTAACAGCCATGTCTCTGTTATTAATACCACTGCGGTTATTTTAATAAATAATATTTTTTCTTGGTGATCTGAATTATTTACAATTTGGCTTTTTGACGTACAATTTATTGATGCTCTACTGTGTTAGTAATATTAATAATAATCATATCGATAATGATAATCTCGCAACAGATTATAATCCCGATAACGGGGAGATCGGGGTTTGAATCCTGGCCAGATGTTTTAATGTTTTTTTTTCTTAAATGATTTTTCCCCTCTCCCTTTAAACAAATAAAAATAATACTAATAATACAACGAACACACGTGTTGAGAAGTACCAAAGGTTCTTACTGTATGTCTCTCCCCCTCTCAAATATTTCCCTCGTTACGCCACTGGATGTCCTGCGGGACTGTCCGGTCTTCCTTCCTCGTCTCGCTACGCAACTTCCACGTTAACGATATGACAAGGGAAATTTCAGTCGGTCCTTTCCCCGGCGTGTTTGTGGGGGAGGAAACTGGAAGTCAGACAGGGCCACTTGTCATTCGCGATGACACCGGCTTTTCCTTCCGTCAAGAATTGCGGCTGTATCGTCACGTGCGAAACTGTCTTCCCGTATTTGTGGTTTCATATTTAATATTTTCTTTGGCACCTAATTTCAACACCGGGTTAAGGTTTCACGCGTGTGCGCTGTGTTTGGGATGTGGAAGGTCAAATTTAAACGAAGTTTACCCGCATTTGCATATAATAATATAATAATTTTTAGCACCGCGTCTTACTACCCGTTCGGGTTATACGCCTTAAATACTAATTACTCTAATGGATTAGGACTTGGGAAGGTTGAATTAGAGGAAGTGAAACCGCATTTGCGTGGAGGGAGAGTGGAAAACCATTTTAGGAATCCCTGCTCTCCCACAGTTCACCCGACCGAGATTAGAACCTCGATCTACCCGTCCTCAGCAGTCGAGCTCAACACGACTAGCGCGTTAGCCAACTACGCCACCGAGGCAGTTCATTTGCATATAATTAGAGTGGGAGACCATTCAAGGAGAAATACCCTCGGAACACCTAACCGGTATTTGAACCCCGATATCCCCAACACTCAGCAGTCTAGTCTACTGCGAAAGTGACATCTTAGACTATTCACCCACCGAAGTGGATTTGTTTTATTAACTGTTAACAAATTGGTACAATATGTATTGTTATATTAATTCTTAATTAATTTAAAAAAAAATATTTTTTCTAATTTACCAAACTTGAAAGTATCAATCATTCCCTGGGGTTAATATTAATAAATATAGTGAGCTCCGAAACCCTCCAACCAACAATGCTTCAGAAATACGGGACGAGTACATTTTCAATCTCATCGGGGTTTGAACTTAAACCTCCAAGAGAAAGTTGTATATTGTCTTAAGCGCAAAACTTTGGTGATCTGGTCAATGGTTGAGACTTTAAGTTGATTTAATATTTAATATGGTGTAAATATTATTGGGAGTGTGTTTAATCAATAATATACGGTCCCAATTTTAATGGAATGGACATTTTAGAAAATCTAGATAAATATTTTTTGGTCAACATTTGACAATATTTTAAAACATAACTATTGTTATTTAAGGTATTGATATAATATATCCATAGTGACACCTGCATTTCACATGGCTTGACGTATGAATGTGTGAAAGTAGATCTAATAACTTTATTTGAGCCGCTTCGGGCTGTTGGTGCAACGTGATTTTTTTTATCCCAGGGGCTTAATCTAATAATCATCAGTTTGTATAAGGGGCGATGATATATTTAGAAATCTCATCAACTTAAAGTAGACGTGCAGACAACACTTAATAAATAACTATTTTAAATACTTTAGTGTAATTTTAGTTGGTAAAAACTTTCAAATTTTACCATAAAAAAAGGTTATAATCTACCAAAAATGTATTATGAACTATGTAATCGCTTGTCGTGTTGAGCTCGACTGCTGAGGACGGGGAGATTGAGGTTCGAATCTCTGTCGGGTGAATTGGGGGTGGTTTTTCCTAAATGGTCTTTCCACTCTCCCTCCATGCAAATGCGGGTTCACTTCCTCTAATCCAACCTTCCCAATTCCTAATCCATTAGAGTAATTAGTACTTAAATCGTATAACCCGAACGGGTAGTAAGACGCAGTGCTAAAGTATTATTATTATTAACTATGTAATCACACAAATTTTCACAGAAAAAAAAATGTATATAATTATATTTACTAACCAAATAAATGTATAGTAAAGACCGGTTATGAGCTTTGTAAATAAATACTTGTATTTGAATAATTAGCTATATTTTCACAACATCCATTTAATTTGTTCGCCTCAGGACCCGAGGCTTGTGGGTTTGAACCCAGTCGAGGTCGATGTATTTTTCTTGAGCGATAAACATCCGTAGCACAACTTCCTTTGGAGGGGAAGTAAAGACGTTGGTCCCATATCAATTGTGGCACATAAAATATCCCTGGAAGGTTTGTGAAAATACCTTTCCTGGGAAAATTGGTAGGCCCTTTCGTTCTCGCTCATAGAAATTCTCGTGTGTTGATATAATCAGTCGGCTTATAAAATGTACGTTGCACGTTAAATACCACGAATAAGTACCCATCTGCCATTGAGGGATTCCCTTTAATTTTTCTCTAGGATATTGTGAGGGTGGTCCGCCTTGTAATATCTGTTCGAATCTCGGTTTCGTACTTTATAGGAATTTTCTTACGTTCCTTTTACTTTTTAGCGAACCTTAGGACAAAGAAGTATTTTATCTGAAAAAACAAAAAAAAACATTAGATTTTAATGGATGTTGACGTTCAATGATAACATAAACCCGAAAAAGTAGTTTTCAAGATACAGTCTGTGTTAAGACCAAATGGTGCATATCACCTTTGTGGAAACATGAGTTTGAGGGTATTTTATATCAGTGGATATCTACAATTGTGATCACGTGTCTGCAAATCTTTAAATATAAGATACACCTTAGCATTGCAAAGTTTTAGTACTAATAAAAATAATAAGCTTTTATTTCAGAAATATTTTTATAAAACCAATATTACCTGGGCGATTAGCAAATATGTGGTTTAAATTGGGATCTAGGAAGTAGGATAGATGTTTGTTGAGCTCTTTGGCAAACAGAGATATTCCTTCTTTTTTTTAAAATAAAATAATTCTTTAACGGTTTACATTATTTAATATATGCTCTTTGTTAGAATAGGATGTTCTTTTTTTAAAAAAATATGTTTCTGCAAAACATGTATATTATTTAATTTCACATATAAGTTTTAAGTAAATATATCCAATTTAAGATAAATGCACCATGCATCGAACCATATTTTATCGTTTTTCCTTATTATTTTAAACGCGTTCTGCTTTTTTTTTTGTACCAAGTTTTACTACCCGTGTGAATAATCCTAATTTTTAAAATTATTTTTATTGGTGTATGGCATTACTGACCGAAAGGTAAACGACACCCAGTTTGGTCCCCTGTATGTAGACTATTAGCCGCTCTGGTGGCCAAAGTACACCATAGGAGATTGTCAACACGTCATAACTGCAATCAGATGACGTCATGATGGTGAATATGGAGGTGTAGAGCCAGTAATGAGCTTAAACCCACCTTAAGCATAGCTAACTAAACTCTGGTAACCGTCTTAAGAGAAAAATACCCAAGGTACCAGCATGGAGTCGAACCCGAGACCCCTAGTATCGTAGCCAGGCGCACTGACCACTACAACACGTGTCCGGGTAGTCCCCGTTTAAAAACACTAATCTACTACGGATATGAAGTTTAAAGTGAAAATGGAAATGGAAAAACATTTCCGCAGAGAACGATTGGTAAACGATATTGGTTAATAAAGCACACCCAGGCGGTACTCAAACCCCGACCTACATGTAATCGATAAAACAAAACTATACGTGCCTTACGCCTTAACTTACGTGTCCACTGACTTTGATGGCAGCTAAAATAAAACCGCTCGAAAAAAAGTGTGTGTAGAAATCTGAGAGAATGTATGGTCCAATATTCGCCCTTCGTAGAATGTATTACAGAGTTTATTGTTTGATAGAACTTTTACAATCTTCCGACGTCTCAATCGCAAGGGGATTGCGGGAAAGAGGTGGGAGGGGGGGGAGGGGGTTAGAGAGAAGTGTAAGCCATAACTTCCTTCGCCGGGAACCAACTCTGATTTTTATTCCCCCTTCCCCTCCCCCCTCTTTTTCCTCTTACGTTAAATATCTTTTCTTTTACAACGCTGGAACGAAGTCACATCACAAAGAAGACATTTTACGACGGTTCAAAAAAATATAAAAGTGATTCAAGTACCTATGAATTCAATTATATTATTTATTTAACTTTAAATATATCGGTATTGTTAAAATCATCAGTTTTAGTGAGACTGTTTTTTCGAAATCTGCCCCCTTTTATAAATATAAATACATATATGAATATTGCTATTAAAAATAATCAACATAACGCTTTCTACTAAGGTAATGTGGCCGGAATAGCTTGTATTGTTCGTTTATATCCAGTCTGGACTTGCCCTGTTTTTCCGGGCACGACTTCCACCCGTTTTTCCGAGACTTTGAGACGCAATAAACCTCAGTGTGTCTGCTGTTGATGGTCTTTTAAGGACGAAAAGGAATCGTAAACATTTTCTATGTGAGCTCCTGGTCAAGGACAAAAAACCACTTCAAAAAGAAAAGAAACGTTCTACAATTTGGTAGTGAGTAACAATTCTGGTGAACTCCATGTATTTTTTTCCCCAACACTGAACTAGATTAATGACATTTTTATTAAGCTTTATTCGAGAAAATGACATACGTTTTCCTTCGACACGTTTTATGTCTGTTAGTGAGATTAAGTGTTTTTTTTTCGTTGAATTAAGTTAAATTACTCGTTCTTTCAATTTACCTCTTCAAAAAAAATACTGGAAGTCATCTAATTTTAAATGTGGGCACATGTTTTGTTTTCTTTAGTTGTTTATCTCATTGGCCATTTTCTTAGATTAAATATCAGCCAAGGACCTTTTTTAATGACCCGCTTTGGTGTTCTTATGATTAGTGAAAGGTTCGGCTGGGTAAAAACCATAGTATTATATATATAAATTCTGGAAGGTTTGAGGTCTAGGGGTAAGGTGTCAGACTTCTATGCTGGCGGCCGGGGTTCAATCCTCGGTCTCGGCACAGATTTATCTGATTACCAAACCCTTCCTTCACCTCTGACAAGACATCTTGTGAATGTGTGGAATGCCAGGCCTCCACCGTGGTTCGGATTCCACGTTAAACTGTAGGTCCTCCATTTCATCTCACAATCGCCCTACCATTACTCATTCGTATAACCCTAACGGGTAGTAAGACGCGGTGCTAATAATAATAATATTATTATTAATAATAATAATAATGGAAGGTTTGCGCTAAGCTAATGCACTCTGAGTACTAATCTCTGTAGAAGAACAAGAGTATTGATATCGGAATAATCTCTGTAGAATAACTAGACTTATTGCTATCGGACTAATCTCTGGAGTGGAACTAGAGTATTGCTATCGGACTAATTTATGTAGTGGAACTAGAGTATTGCTATCGGAATAATCTCTGTAGAATAACTAGAGTATTACTATCGGACTAATCTTTGTAGAGGAACTAGAGTATTGCTATCAGACTAATCTCTGTAGTGGAACTAGAGTATTGCTATTGGACTAATCTCTGTAGAAGAACAAGAGTATTGCTATCGGACTAATCTCTGTAGTGTAACTAGAGTATTGATATCGGACTAATCTCTGTAGAATAACTAGAGTATTGATATCGGACTTATCTCTGTAGAGTAACTAGAGTATTGATATCGGACTAATCTCTGTAAAATAACTAGAGTATTGCTATCGGACTAATCTCTGTAGTGGAACTAGAGTATTGCTATCGGACTAATTTCTGTAGTGGAACTAGAGTATTGCTATCGGACTAATCTCTGTAGTGGAACTAGAGTATTGCTATCGGACTAATCTCTGTAGTGGAACTAGAGTATTGCTATCGGACTAATCTCTGTAGAGGAACTAGAGTATTGCTATCGGACTAATCTCTGTAGTGTAACTAGAGTATTGATATCGGACTAATCTCTGTAGATTAACTAGAGTATTGCTATCGGACTAATCTCTGTAGTGGAACTAGATTATTGCTATCGGACTAATCTCTGTAGAATAACTAGAGTATTGCTATCGGACTAATCTCTGTAAAAGAACTAGAGTATTGCTATAGGACTAATCTCTGTAGAAGAACTAGAGTATTGCTATAGGACTAATCTCTGTAGAAGAACTAGAGTATTGCTATCGGACTAATCTCTGTAGAGGAACTAGAGTATTGCTATCGGACTAATCTCTGTAGAAGAAGTTGATTATTGCTATAGGAGTACTTATCTCCGCGGAGGAACTCACACTCCCGTACTCCACCTATACGTCTATGATCAAGGAGACGCACGGCTTTGGAGGGTGAGGAAGCCATCACATCTCCCGGAGTGATAAATGACAGTTTTATTAAAATGTTGGTCACACAAGGCTCCGACTGTCCCTCAAAACTGGCTCCTCCCTAGTTTCAAGGTCATGGCTCGTGGGAGAGATTATTAGAAGGGGGCAAACTTTTTTACAAAAGAAAAATACGTTAGGCAAATGACGCATACTTCTTCCGTAACATGTGTCTAAAAAATGGCTACATCATGTTAATTATTATCATTAATTAAAGCCTGGATTCTTTGATGACATGTCATCTTTATTTTTATACATCACGGATAATGCTCATGCGTACATAAATTATGTTCATGGTCTCCTGCTTGATGGAAACTTTTTTATCTGTTTTTTGGTAGTTTTGGAATTTTAGGTGATATTTTCTTGGTTTGCTTCACTATAAGTGATTTTTATGCTTTTTTAAGCCGTTTTAAGCTCAATGCTGAGTAAGTATATATATATATATGTATATATATGTATATATATATATATATACTATCAATATTTTACGATTGAATAAATATAAACATAATTTTCCCCAACACACAGTTGTCTAAATGAGAATCTAATGCAGAAAATGAACTTTATATCTTGTTAGCCTGTCTGGTTGTTAAATATACATTCCTGGTGAGACTGCAACTAGACTGGAGAGGGTTAGGAGGGGGGAGCTATTACTTCTGAAACAGATATTCGTAAATAAATGTTATATTCAGCAGAATGTGACAGATTAGTTGCTAAAGGATTTATATTGAATATATATTTTTAGTTTAAATTAATTGAAGTGCGTGTTTCATTTCGCTAGGTATGTACATTCATTATTAGATTCTGTTATGGTGACCTGGCGGTCTAGGGGTAAGGTGTCTGACTTCTGTGCTGGCGACCGGGGTTCGATCCTCAGTCCCAGCACAGATTTATCTGATTACCAAACTCTTCCTTCACCTCTGACAAGACATATTGTGAATGTGAGGAATGCCAGGCTTCCACCGTGGTTCAGATTCCACGTTAAACTGTAGGTCCTCCATTTCATCTCACAATCACCCTACCATTACACATTAGCGTAAGTGCGTATAACCCAAACGGGTAGTAAGACACGGTGCTAATAATAATAATAATAATAATAATAGTAATATTAATTTTATAAATACAACTCATTATAGTTTGTTACATTTAGCGCTGATAAAATTATGCTACTTAATTTTAATATTTCCTCTCTCATTAAATTCCTGCTTCTCCTCTCCTCGTACTTGAACACGAATATTAATTACGTTATTCCAATTGACCAGCCCCCGCTCTGGGTCAAGTATTTTCCAAAATGTCAAGAACAGCGATGGGCATAACTCGGCGTGAGAGTTTGGAACTAAGAGAAACAGAGCCACACAAAACAAAACTTGCGATTGCTCTTTCGTCGCTGAGCAGTTTCTGTAAGGCCAGGTTTATATTCATGCACAGCTCACAGTTCACAATTAATCACAAAGACACAACCATTCACAATGGCACGTAATTATTACCATTCACAATGGCACGTAATTATTACCATTCACAATGACACGTAATTATTACCATTCACAATGACACGTAATTATTAAAATCTCATTCACATAATTTTTTTTAACACCACGGCTTATTAATCTTTTGAGCTATACTCATATTTACAATTTTTGGTGGGGATGATTAAGGTAGAAGCTTAGAGGAAAAGTGGCCGCATTTGTGTGGAGGAAGAGAAAAAAATATAATTTACTTCGAACAGGATTCCAATCACGATCTCTGCATATCCGGTAGTCTAGTATCGTTCTAGAGTGACACCTTACGCTATGTAGCCACCAATGTGGGTGAAAACTTAATAATTTAAGTTGTTCTGACTATTTATAATACTTTATTACTTAGCCCCATTTAAGTTGAGCACTATCAGATAAATATATAGTGCCTGATTATTTTGTTGTTTGAAATTATGAGTACCAACAGGTCAATGTGAAAGAAGCATCTCACGTTTTTTGGGGGCATGTTTGGAGGATTAGTGTGGATAGAGTGACAAAGCAAATATATGAAGGTAGAGTGTGTGGATCGAAAGAGAGGGGTAGGCCATGTGAGACGTGGCTAAATGTTGTAGATGAATGTGTGAAAAAGAGAAACATTAAGAACTTTAAGAATAAAAGAGCAAGCATGACCCGGTGTATGGATGTTGTTGAAGAAAAGGGAGTATGCAAGGACAGGGAAGTGTGGAGAAAGTTAGCGAGGATGGATTGGATACGAAGTTGTTTTTTGAGCTATAAACACAGTTTATTTTCTACCTAGCAAGGGAATGGCGTGATTATGTATGTTATGTATGTATGTATGTATGTATGTATGTATGTATGTATGTATGTATGTATGTATGTATGTGTGTGTGTGTATGTATGTGTGTATGTATGTATGTATGTATGTATGTATGTATGTATATATGTATGGTGAAGCTCGTTGAAGAATTGTGCACTAGACTTAAAAGAGCTTTTAGTTGAATATTGAATAGGAAGATAGCGCCAATTTCTGCGGATAGAGGGTATCATGTGGTCAGTACATCAAACCCTCCATCCGTTAGTCTCAGTTTTATGGACCAGAGCCGTTATTTTTTTATTTCATTCAAGTAGCTTTTCATTTTACCTCACGAGACTGATTTGACCCCGTTTCAGAACCCACTGCTTTATAGAAAATCTTAATCCCCCCGGGGAACGAATTCTGGACCTCTTGGATCTGTAGCCAGATACTGACCGTTAGACTCTCCTCACTCAACCCGGTCACAGTGTGAAGCAGTACAGTATCTTCGGGAGATCCAGGAACAGTCGCCGTGGCTCTAGAACTGTTGCAACAGCAACAACGACCTCGCTGTGTGTTTATTTATTTTTTTATTATTATTAGTATCCAATGGTGTAAAGACGAGTAGGGTAGAATTTACAGGAGGTGTACCTGCATTTTCAGATTATAATGTAAACGAAAATATTCAAAGAATAGTTTTCATCCACGGTGGTTTCTAAAAGTATTTGATACAACTTCTAAGGAGAACTGGGTGAGAGTGACCTGGTGGTCTAGGGGGTAAGGTGTCGGACTTCTGTGCTGGGGGTTCGGGGTTCAATCCTAGGTCCCGGCACAGATTTATCTGATTACCAAACCCTTCCTTCACCTCTGACAATACATCTTGTGAATGTGTGGAATGCCAGGCCTCCACCGTGGTTCGGATCCCTACGTTAAACTGTAGGTCCTCCATTTCATCTCACAATCACCCTAGCACTACACATTAGCGTAAGCGCGTATAACCCGAACGGGTAGTAAGACACGGTGCTAATAATAATAATAATAATAATAACTGGGTGAGAATCTTTCACGGATGTTTGGCAAACATTGACCCGTTTATCCGAGCAGAGTTTTGACAACTCATGAGTCTGTGCTGAATATCTGGCGGATCTCAAACAAACTTCAGTAGGGTATGGTCAGAGCGGGTCGGGATTGACGAGCCAAGTCTCGTTTTTGGAAACCTCAACCACTTCGCTTCGCTAATGAGAAACGGGGTCTCGACCAAAAGAATGTTGTCTCCGGAAAGTATGGCGGACGGAGTTAATTATCCCTTCCTTGTCACTCGTCGGGACGGACGGGATCGGGGGGCGTCTCTTCATACAAGACATCCGGGGAGGACAGACAGGTGGCCGCGTTCCAAATAAGATGTCCCAGGGTGACCTGTTTTTGCAAAGAGGGACAAGGATCTGAGAAGTAGGCTCGTGTTGGAGTCCGCGATGGAAGAACTTGATCGGAGCGTCTTCGCAGAACTATTCGAGTCTCTGGTATCAAAGCTATAACATAGCTTCCTTGAATTTTTTCACTCACATTTTACATTTTATTACTTTGAGATGACCCTTTTGAGAGAGTAACTATTGTGATGTAATAATCTAGTTCGATATTTTGATGGATGTCGACGTTTCAAGACTGTCCGAGTCAGAAAAAGTAGTTCTCGACTCTGTATGTCTGTCTCGGGATAAAACTTGGTATCTAGGATGTCCAAAGTTGTAGGCCTATTAAAAAAAATGAAATATATTTTTATAAAACCAGTAGTTTCTTTGCTATAAGCAAATATATAGCTGATGTTTGTGAAATAAAGAGATTAATGCTATGCCCTTTGGTGGAGCGAGATGGCATATCCCCCTCCCCCCACTTAAAATGTTTCTGTAACGGTGTATATTATCTCATTTATGCTCTTTGATGAAATGGGATGCTTTTATTACAATTTTTTTTTCTTGGCAACATTTTCTGTTATTTTGTTTCGGGTAACCTGGCGGCCTAGGGATAACGTGTTGGACTTCTGTGTTGGGGGTTCGGGGTTTAATCCTCGGTCCCGGCACAGATTTATCTTATTACCAAACCCTTCCTTTCACCTCTGACAAGACGTGTATTAATCACAACTTGTGAATGTGTGGAATGCCCAGGCCTCCACCGTGGTTCGGATCCCACGATAAACTGTAGGTGCTCCATTTCATCTCACAATCACCCTACCATTACACATGGGCGTAAGTTCGTATAACCCGAACGGGTAGTAAGACGTGGTGTTAATAATTATAATAATAATAATATTTTGTTTCACTTATCTTACGAACTTTAATTAAATGTATCTATTTCTAGGCAGACTGGATCAGACACATCCTTAGGAGGAACTGTCTTCTGCATGACGTCATAGAAGGAAAGGTTGAGGAAAAGAGGAGCTTATTAAGGAGGAGGAGTCAAATATTGGATGAGTTGAAGGAAAGAAGAAAATTCTGGTAGCTGAAGGAGGAGGCAGAGGACAGGGCGCATTGGTGGTCTAAGTTAACTGACTAAAGGAATTGATCTTCCGTAAGACAGAACACATAATAATTTCCATACAGATGAAAGAGAATGTGCGGGAGGTGCATTGCACCTGTATTTAGTGTGTTTCCCAAAAGGTAGTGTGAGGTAGGAACCTGATTTGCAACCTTTATCTATAAACCTCGTCAAATGTTTCAATGTAGAGGACTTTGACCAGGAAATCTGAAGTTGTATCATCAATAGGGGCACTGGAAAGGGGTTTAAACATCACGTATGGTAATTGTTTGGTCTTTTTTACATACTGATGCTGGTATTTCACTTTCCACGTGATCATTCTTGGGTAAGATGATATAACTAACGCCAACATTGTTGTATGGATGTGAAACGTGGGTTTGTCAGGAGAAAAACAAGTTCAAGGTTAACGCGGTTGGAATGAGATGCCTAAGAAATATGTGTGGAAAAACTCGTATGGACAATATCAGTAATGAATGGGTGCTGAAGTAATGTGGTTTGAAAGGGAATGCAATAGGTCAAAGTGGAAAAAAAAAGCGTCTTACGTTGGTTTGGGCGTGTTGAGACGATGAGTGTGGATCCAGTGGTGAAGAAAATATATGAAGGTAGAGTGTGTGGATCAAAACGAAGGGGTATGCCATGTTAAATGTGGCTAAATGTTGTAGATGAATGCGTGAAAAAGAGAAACATTAATAGTTTTAAGAATAAAAGAGCATGCATGACTCGTTGTATGTATGTTGTTGAAGTGAAGGGAGTATGTAAGGATTGGGAAGTGTGGAGAAAGTTAGTGAGGATGGATTAAGTACGGAGTTTTTTTTTTAGCTATATGCACAGTTTCTTGCCTACTCCATAAGATAACGGTGTCATTAGTTATGTATGTACGTAATACAACTGCGTTTACATTTAAAACTATAGAGATAAAAATATCTTAACAGAAAGTATAGTATTTGAATAAATTGATAAATCAGAAGAAAATAATAACCTCTTTGGGATAGAACCTGGGGACCTCCTTAACTTGTGGTTGTTCTTTCTAAACACTCCCCCCCCCTGAGGGTGGGCTAGGGCCTTTAATAGCATGGAGATCTTTACCCGTACCCGTTCTGATCATTCCATATTTCCATTTGAAGCTCTGGGCAAGTCGGAGTAACCGTGTACCTAGCTACCTCTAAATGTTGAACGAATTTCTATCAACGAACAGGAACATATTTAGCATGAATTGCATATTTACGATCCAATCACTAGTATGCAAACAAAGTCTATGTATGTTAAATACCAGTGAAACTATCGGGATAACGTTTGGGGTGTAAATGATGTAAATAACAGTTATATGTGCATACATTTTAAAATAAAGCTTTCCACACTAAATGTAGTATACTCCCCAGAGTAACCACCTACACAGAAATAATATTTCTACATTTCCCCAAATGCGAGTATTTGAATATAAATAATGAGACTAGCTGTGGATTGCGCTAAGCTTCTGAAAAAACACGCTTCGGTGGTAGCGTGGTCCTAAAGCGCTACTCTCGCAGTAGACTAGACTGCCGATGACGGGGAGATCGAGGTTCGAATCTTGGTCGGGTGTATTGAAGGTGGTTCTCCAAAATAGTTTTCCCCCCACTCTATCGCCACGCAAATTCGGGGTACACTTCCTCTAAATTCAACCTTTCTTGTCACTAACTCACTAACGTAATTAGTGCAATTGCGTATAAGCTGAACAGACAGTAAGACGCGGTGCTAATTAATATCTAAAAAAAATCATTTTAGTGACTCAGCAGTTGTTGAGCCATTAAAACTGGTGACCTGGTCTCTGCTTGCCTGTGTAGAGTGTATACAGTCGAGTTTTTATATGAAGGTTCTTATCTGACAGCTAGAACATCTACAAGAGACCCACTTACACGTGTTGATACGTAATTCATTTGATATACAACCATCACTTTTGAAAGATAGTACCAATAATTATAAAAAATACCAGTAATATAGTACAACGTTATCAATGTTGACCCCCAATTAATGTGTTTTAAAAGGTCCTTCCTAACAAAATTGGACCGTTGTAGAGATACATCCTACTCAACGCAAACGCTGGTGGTGTAAGAGGCAGCCTAAGGAACTAAACCTACTAAAGTTTAATATAGTTTTTGTTTTAATGATGTATATTGCACACACGAGATGACAATATATTTCGGTCTCTTTGAAGTTTCCTCCAGGAGGGGACGAGTTCCCTTCTCCCGACTGGTCCTACTCTGTGACAGGATCCTCCCCCCTTTCCCCCTTTCCCGTAACACGCGTATACAGGACTAAACACTCGGACTTAAACCTTCCTTTGAGGCTCATCTAGAGGCGTTTTAAAATGTCTTGACCACTTTTTCGATCGACAGATCTCGTAAGTGTCGGAAACACAAAGTATATATTTTTTAATAATTTAATACCAACATTATAACTACCAACTTCTCTGGTCAAATGGTTTAAGGAGTCACTTTCTCAATATATGGGGCAGACAATGGTTGGGTAGGTTGGGGTTTTTATTACTGGTTAGATCCTTTTTCTTTCCTAAACTGTTAACCTCGGTGCTCTTGGGTTGTAATTCCCGGCTCAGCATCTTATGTTCGTGGGTTCAAACCCAGCCGGGGTTGACGGAGTTTTCTTGAGCGATAAAAACCTGTAGCACAACTTCCTTCGGAGGAAAGTAAAGCCATCGGTACCATGTCGATTGTGAGATGTAAATTAACCTTGGAATTTATGTGAACACCACAAAATTGGTAGGCTCTTTAACTCTCGCGATAGAAATTCTCGTATGCCGATTTAATCAGTCGGCTATAGAAAGTTCACATTAAATACCTCAAATAAATTAATAGAAGTCCAACCAAATTCGGATACACTTTTTCGAAATTCAACCTTACTGATTTTTAGCACATAATCGTAATTAGTATATGTGTGTAATACCCGAATGACAAGTCAGAAGTGGTAGGAAAAAAAAAGTAAAATTTGAAATGTTAAGTTGATACATTATATTAAATACAGGCAATAGCAAATTGTAGAGATATTAAACATAACACTTTAAAAACAAACAAAACGGACTTTGAAAAATATATACAATTTGATAAAATTAATTAACACAATCTTTGTTACAAAATGTTGTGAGGTATTAACTTTATTTTTGATGATGTATCTTGAAAAGGAATGTTAATAAATCTAAAAATAAATGCTTGTGAAATGTATGAGGTATAGATCACTTTCAATATTGGAATGGCATCTGGTTTCTCAGCCAGATGATTCGAATAAACTGGTTTCGGTTCACTACGCCGACATTTTAGTGCTATTTAATGGTTAGTAATCAAAGGTGATGGCTGTAAAATAGATATTTTGACGCAAACACGTGAAAGTAGATCAAATAGATTATCTGTCAGATAAAACCATTCGTAAGATAATAATTGAGGTCTATTCTGTCCCCTTGTTGAAATCGGAACTTCTATAAATGTAAGCGTTCATCAAGTAGTAGAAGACAACATTTTTTTAATTTTACTTTAATTCTTAGATAACATTTGACATTGAATGTTACTTGTGGCGCGAATTATTACTTAGCGGCTTCAGCCAGTTTCCTTAGGTAGCCGAGATATTGCCAATCAGGTGTTGCGCTTAGGTTAAATGTTGACAAAAACCTTTGAAATTACAAGGGTTTGTTGTTTACCTGAAAATAACACAAAACTATTTTCTATAATTCTATACGCATTTAAGCCTGTAAACAAAATAAATGCCCGGTAAAATAAAGGTAACCGGTATAGGTACGAAGGAAGGATCTTTGTGAATCTAATGATGTAATTTAATAAGGGGGAGGAGGGGTACAATACAAATTGTATCGTAATTTGTATTTTACTACTCTCCTGTTTGTTCTCCTATTAATTATTATTATTAGCACCACGTCTTACTACCCGATCGGGTTATACGCACTTACGCTAATGTGTAATGGTAGGGTGATTGTGAGATGAAATGGAGGACCTACAGTTTAACGTGGAATCCGAACCACGGTGGAGGCCTGGCATTCCTCACATTCACAAGATGTCTTGTCAAAGGTGAAGGAAGGGTTTGATAATCAGATAAATCTTTGCCGGGACCGAGGATTGAACCCCAGCCACCAGCACAGAAGTCTGACACCTTACCCCCTAGACCACCAGGTCACCTAATACGCGTCTTAATACCCTCTCGGGCTGTATGAAAAAAAAAATACTTGATATACTTTCATATATTCATACGTGAAGTAATGTGATTTATAACTGTCACTATTAATGTATATTACCAATGACTATAAATAACAAAATTAATTTCATGTAATTTTTTAAATGTTGACCTAAAAAAATGTATTTACTAAAAGGTCCTTATCTACCAGAATCCTACTATACTTACAAACAGGTGCAATCGTATGATACAAGATCGTAATAAGAGGGTAGGTAGAGAACGGAGGGACGGGAGGGGGGTGTTTAAAAGTTCCCGAGAGTGGTTTATTCTGAGTGAAAGCCAAGAATTGAAGTTCTCATCTTGTAAGTGTGTTGTGGCGTCATTATATCGGGGGGGAGGGGAGGGGGATAAATGAGGGTATAACCTCTAATAACATATAGAGGGTGATGCAAAACGAGTGTGCCAACATGAAAAATGGTGCAATAGCAACTATACTCTTATGGTCCGGGATAGCGCCATAAGGTCGATACACACAGAAAGCTAAGCTAAGCCATGGTCCCTTCTTTCCCCTCCAGAATTCCATGTTGTTTCTTTCTGGTCTGCTCCAGTGAAG
>CABFOW010005403.1:17894-43027 GCA_902141385.1 Timema californicum | reverse complement strand
ATTTCATCTCACAATCACACTACCATTACACATTAGCGTAAGTGCGTATAACCCGAACGGGTAGTAAGACGTGGTGCTAATAGTAATAATAATAATAATACAGGTATGTCAAAGCATTTACCAATAGCTGTTAGTAAAAGTCCAAAATATCTTAAAAAATATTTACATTTTGAGTTTTAACCATCTCTAGAATCAGGTAGGAGACCATCTTTGACCAGCACTCAAAATTAAACCAATAGCCTAACCTAACCAAACCTAGCCAAACCTAATCCAACCTTTACTTTAGGTTAGGTTAGGCTAGGTTATTGGCTTACTTTTTAGTGCTGGTCAAAGCTAGAACTGAGGATCCTCTCTTTCACCTGAGTCTAGAGATGGTCAAAACTCAAAATGTAAATATTTTCTAAGATATTTCAGACTTTTACTAAGAGATATTGATAGATACTAGGATATGCCGGTAATTTCTAAGATTTACTGGTCTTCGGACTTTTACAGTAACATATACATTTATATAGTTCTAATTTAAAACTTACTATTCAATACATTATTTTTAGATGTAATTTATTTTAGATGTAGAATATGCTTGGCCCGAAGTCCATTCACCAACGCAGTCGTTTAATAATTATTAAAACATGTATATGTATAGACCAAAAACTTGGGGGTATAAAGTTGAGGAGAAATTATATCTGGGGGTACGTGAATAAAAATGGTTGAATACAACCAATCTTGAAGTACCGGGTTACATTCCCGGCAGTACCATAGCTATTATCCCCGAAGTGGAATTGTTATTATAGTCACCATGGTCTGGTTAATAAGTCTTAAGTCATGTTTAAAACTTCTACTGGTACCACATAATCATTATTATTATGATCATGTCATCTCATAGAGCCTCATAAGTTGGTTACATATCAGCTAACGCCAGTAGAAGACCTATCGGGATCTAAAGAAGGAAGATGCTAACAGGATATGCTACAGAACTCTATATGGACCAGACAATGGACCTGCCGAGGGAGAGAACAATAATAGTAGTTAGGGGTGTACATTATGAATGGCCTACTCGACGCCATGACGTAACGACGTCAACATATTTATGGCTTATTTTTGGTATCAGTGTCACGACGATAACATTAAAAAAAACTATTTGTAATGTTTCTTGCCCCCTTCCCGTGAAACCTACCCCTTTATTTTTGACGACACCTTTTCTTCAATATCAGCTCACCCCAGGACAGACTTACCCTTATTACCCCCTTGTTTCGGGGCTAAACTCAGTCAGAGAAGATGTTTCTGGGGGCAGACCTCACCCTTTATTTTTTGGGCCTCCTATAGTAACGCTGAGACGTTCGTCAGACGCCTAGAAATCCCACTTTATTCAAAAAGTGTTTCTTTTATCACCCGCCTCGGTGGCGTAGTTGGCTAACGCACTAGTCGTGTTGATCTCGACTGCTGAGGACGGGAAGATCGAGGTTCGAATCTCGGTCGGGTGAACTGGGGGTGGTTTTTCCTAAATGGTTTTCCACTCTCCCTCCACGCAAATGCGGGTTCACTTCCTCTAACTAAGCCTTCCAAATTCCTAATCCATTAGCGTAATTAGTACTTAAAACGTATAACCCGAACGGGTAGTAAGACGTGGTGCTAAATAATAAATAAATAATTTTTCTTTTATCACCGTGTCTTACTAGGAAGCATTTTAGAGGTAATATACCGGCGTTCGCGTGGAAGGAGAGTGGGGAACCATTTAGATAAAATCACTCTCAGTAGACTTTACCAAGATTCGAACCCCGTCATAAGCAGACCAATCTAACACGAGATACTAGTAGTAAGAAGTAGTTCCAATGTTTTTCACCAGGGTCATAGAATAGCATTTTTAAGAAGTTTGCTTTAGTGATTATGAAGATTCAGAACCAAAATTAATTCCCTTAAGATTATTATTATTATGGTTGTTTATATGCCCCGTTGACAAAATGAGGTCGTTCGGGCCAGTTCCCGTAAGGATCTTAAGGACTAAAGTAGTGTGATGATATGTATTTTCAGGTACGTAGTGCCCTTAACACATTAACCCTCGATTTTTTTCGATCGGGAGCCAAACTTTGTGTTTACTTTCTATCAGACGCGGCATTCACCACAGTTATATCCTCGGTATTGCCGGGAAGATGGATGTTTTGGGCAAGCTGCCGGCACACTGTTGAATAAACATAGCTCCTCTGATACGAACCATTCGTCTGAGAGAACTCATTTGTAGAAAATAAAATAAAAAAAGGACCACGTGTGTTTTACGAAACGTTTGAACTTTTGTCTTATTGAATCAAATAATAATAATACGCGTATTTATAGTCCAATTTTCATAGGAAACACTTTTTTTTTGCAGCATCACGTCTTAGTATTTTAATTAATTAATTAATTAATTTGAATACTCATTAAGGTTCACTTTCTGAACCGTCCGATTATATCAGAACACACAGGTGACCTGGTGATCCAGGGGTAAGGTGTCGGACTTCTGTGTTGGAGGTCCAGGGTTCAATCCTAGGTCCCGGCACAGATGTATCTGATTGCCAGACCCTTCCTTCACCTCTGACAAGATATCTTGTGAATGTGGGGAATGCCAGGCGTCCACCGTGGTTCGGATTCCACGTTAAACTGTAGGTCCTCCATTTCATCTCACAATCACCCTACCATTACACATAAGCATAAGTGCTTGTAAACCGAGCGGGTAGTAAGACGTGGTGATAATAATAATAATATCGCCACACGAGGATTTCTATGAGCAAGAGCGAAAGGCCCTACCAATTTTTCCGGGAAATGTATTTTCACACACCTTACAGGGTTATTTTAAACGCCACAATCGACATGAGACCAACGGCTTTACTTCCCATCCGAAGGAAGTCATGCGACGGATTTTTTCCGCTCAAGAGAAATGAGCTGACCCAGCCGGGTTTAAACCCACGAACACCGAGTCCTGAGGCGACAACTTTACGCCGAGACCCCCGAAGTTGTCGTCTTACTATCTGTTCGGGCTATACACATATAATATACTATTATTATTAGCACCGCGTCTTACTACCCGTTCGGGTTATACGCACTTACGCTAATGTGTAATGGTAGGGTGATTGTGAGATGAAATGAAGGACCTACAGTTTAATGTGGAATCCGAACCACGGTGGAGGCCTGGCATTCCTTACATTCACAAGATGTCTTGTCAGAGGTGAAGGAAGGGTTTGGTAATCAGATAAATCTTTGCTGGGACCGTGGATTGAACCCCCGACTCCCAGCACAGAAGTCCGACACCTTACCCCTAGACCGCCAGGTCACCTATATAATATACTAATCACACTTTTGTGTTAGGGATGAGTAAGGCTGAGTTTAGAGGAGGTGTACTCGTGGTGAAAAACGACGCTAGCTAGGCCCGACCGGGGTTTGAACCCTGATAACCCTTTCATCAGCAGTCTAGGAAAACACGAGATTAGTGCGCTAGACCATGCGTCCAGCACCGAAGTGGGTTGTGAAGAAAAATATATTCTATGTTTGTACTGGAGCATGAGCACTCACATATTGGCAATAAAGGGGGGACTCCAGCCCCCCCTCCTTTTACTCAATATCAATTATTGTTGTTAATTTTTATGAAAGAATCAAATTGTTCATTTGGGATTTGGCTACAATTGGCTACTAACAACTTTGAATCATCAATATCTGAGCTAACAGAAAAGAAAAGAAAGATAAAATGTAGATTTCCTCCCATTTCCTCTTCACCAGCTTTCTTTTAATTTTATTCCGTTCAATAAACTTGTGGATAATATAATGCTTCTTTTCAATGAGTTCAACTACAACTAAATTTTATTTTTTGTTAATTTTTCAGAAACTTTTTGTGTGCAAAAATTGGTTTATGAGACTAATATAATTAGCTCAAAATTATGTCCAGATACTCTAAAATTCTCTCCCACAAGGTTTATTTCCTGAAGTTTTCTATTGAGGAAAAGGGGGGGGAGGGGGGCTAACCACAACCTCAGCAGATGGGACTCCTTCCATTCTGCCCCCTATTTAGAAAACCCGCATGGGCGCCCTTGTACAAGAGAATTATTTTATTTATTTTAACTAAAAAGTGATTCGCCATACAAAAAAAAACCCTGCTCAATCACTGGCTTTTTCTAGCACCCCATTCATCCCCACCTTAAAAGATCTAACGGACATTTTAATTATAAAAAAATAAAGTCTTCTCTTTCAAGGCAGTGAAATTTCTTTTGTTAAAGTTCTTGATCTAATTTTTGGTTTTTATTTCTCAATTCTACGGAAAATACAACGCAGGCAAAAATAAATAAATAAATAAATAAATTAACTGGCACGAAACATGATCAGGGGACAACATCAAAAATAACACTACGGAACTATTTTTAATGTTTTTTTTATTTCGCCAAGGAATGGATCTTACGCGATATTTTTGGAATGCCAGCCAGCACTCATAACGCCGAGGAAGGAAAGGGGTGTGGGCAGGGGGGACACAGGTTCGTAAATTATTAATATTGTGTGGTCTACGCCTAAGGTCGAGTGGTTAAGACGAGTGGCAAGATTACCGTATCGCTGGTCACGTGAAAAAAAAGGCGTCAATATCGTCTTGGCTAGTTTGCTGGCGACGGAGAGGTTGGAGTTCAAATCCCGGGGGAATACATGGCCCACTGTTAATATACAGATATCTCGGTCGAGTGATAAGACGCGGTGCATGTAACACATAAACTTGACTAGAAACACGCACCGATGGTCACACGCTCTAAGACGTCAAGCTTGCAATAGATTGGGATTGATAATTAACCGGAAACTTGGAGTTCGAATCTCTGTTGGGTACCCTAGTGAGGTTGATTTCCCGTTTCCTCTAAGCTTAACAAACTTAGCATTGAATGTTGCACGCTACGAACTTAAGGCCTAGAAATACTCATTGAAACAAAATAATTTGTAGGTCTACGCCGTGTCATATTAACCGTGACCCACTTCGGTGGCCGCATGGTCTAACGCGCTACTCTCGCGTTAGACTAAACTGCCGATGACGGGTAAATCGAGGTTCGAATCTCGGTCGTGTGTACTGAGAGAGTTTTTTCCTCCAAAATGGTTTTCCACTCTCCCTCCACGCAAATGCTTGTACACTTCCTATAAATATAACCTTCCTCATCTTTAAAAACAATTAGTGTAATTAGTACATAAGCGTATATCCCAAAAAGGTAGTGAGAGACAGTGCTAAAAATCACTAACTATAGCTTATTTTTCTTAAGAATGGATATATCGTACAGCTAGAAAAAGTTACTAGATTTATTTTCACATATTCATACGTCAAGTCATGTGATCTTAAACTGTCACTTTTGATAGATATTATCAATATCTATAGCAATAATGTAGTAAAATGATTTCAATGTTGGGCGTCATACATTTTTTGTATTTTTTAAAAGATATTCCAAATGTCGTAAGCAAATCAAGTTATACCTGCACTTCCTCTAAACTACTCCCCTAACTCCTTAAGTTAACTCGTTAATAACCTTGGACCTCCCTGGCGTGGTTGGCTAAAGCGCTAGTTTCATGTTATCTAGACTGCCGAGGACAGGGTGAACTTGGGGAGGTGTTTCCTAAATGGTTTTCCACTCTCCCTCCAAGCAAATGTGGGATCACTTCTTCTAAATATAACCTTTCCCAATTCTTAGCCCATTAGCGTAATTAGTGCTTAAGTGTATAACCCCAACGGGTAGTAAAACGTAGAGCTAAAATAAAATAAAAAAGAACCTTGGGGATAGACCGTAATAATAAAAAATAAGAACTACAGTAGCCCCACGGCTTCTTTGGTGCTGACTGACAGCTCACAGCTGACTTCTGACTGTCAACATTTAGGTATATACCTGAATTTTGACCGTCAGAAGTGACAGCTGCTAAACACATGTTTTTGCAGATCATATGGTTCGGCGTAGGGATACATAATTTGGCCTGGTAACTTTCCAAAGCTGTCAGTCAGCACCAAAGAAGCCATGGGGCTACTGTACATGTGATGAAATAAAATGCGCCATACCGTTTGAGCCTCAAATAACTGAGATAACATTTCCAATCACTGGCACATGAGGTCCTCGAGTGACGTAGTTTTGGAGAGCGGGAACAAGAGGAGGGGGCATTACTCCTCCCCCTCCCCCAATCTCACTTAATTCATCAGGAAGAATGAGCTATACTACATTCACGACAAGCTCAAACTAATTTCTCTCTCTATCTTTTTTAAAAATCAATCAAGTAAACTAATCTAATCGACTATCTTGCATCAACTTCGGTAGCTTCATAGTCTAAGACGTCACTTTCGCAATAGATTAGACTGTATATGATGGGGAGATTGGGGTTTGAATCTCATTTGGGTGAATTTAGGGTGATTTTTTCAAAATGGTCTCCCTATTTAAACTGATATACCACTTAAATAAAACTGAATAAATAAATACTTGAGGGCGCTACATGGGAGACTAATGAAAAGAGGCGCAGACGTTTAGAATTCCAGGATTATTTAAGAAGTCGTTTTACATTTTTAATATTAATTACACCAAAATGTAGGCGAAAGCTCTTACCAGTTAAAAAGCTTAAATTTTAAGTTTAGAGTGTTTAAATCATGAGTGATAGCTTACATAAAACCTTATAAATCAATCCCAAAAATACTTTCGGTCATGACTCTATTAAAATATGATCATTTGATAGAGGAAGGGTGACCTGGTGGTCTAGGGGTAAGGTGTCAGACTTCTGTGCTGGGGTCCGGCGCTCAATTCTCGCTCCCGGCACAGATTTATCTGATTACCAAACCCTTCCTTCACCTCTGACAATACGTGTATTAATCACAACTTGTGAATATGTGGAATGCCAGGCCCCCACCGTGGTTCGGATTCCATGTTAAACTGTAGGTCCTCTATTTCATCTCACAGTCACCCTACCATTGCACATTAGCGTTAAGCGCGTACAACCTGAACGGGTAGTAAGACGCGGTGATGATAATAATAATAGTAATAGAGGAAGGATTGATCTAGGCTACTAATATTTTGCTTTAACCTCAGACGTGCACATTTTCGCGTAAATCAACTCAAAATCCAACATTTTTAACTGGTCAGAAACATGATTATAATTTTCTTCTAAATTTTATTGAAAACTATATTTGAAAATATTAAATGCCTTATTTAATAACTTGGTATTTCTAAACGTCTTCAAAGCGTCTCAGATCCTTACAAAGTAGCACCCAGTAAGTTAAAAAACAACAGAAACACTTTTGATGGGAAAGTTGACTAATACAAATTAAAGCATTTCAATTTTTTTTAAAATCACGATCGATTGTATCTGCATATTAAAAGCAGCTGCGTTTTAAAACTAATAGTTTGTTATGAAACCATGATAATCATAATAATTAATATTATCACTATTTAACATAATACTACCATTACGGTGATCTGGATTATGTTGAGTAGATTGTGTTGACTTCGTAATATCTTGTCCTACTTATAGAAACAAAGGCTACACACCGTCATTACGTGGTTGCGTGCATAGGGTGTCAATAAAATAACTGAGCACTACCTACCTTGGTCATGATTTAATATCGATCATTCCAAAAACAGCCGCCAGGTTTTACGCCTCGTATTTTACTACTCGTTCGGGCTATACGCATATACATTATTAATTAGGCTAATACTCATTTAATTGGCCTAATGCTCTAACGTGTCAGTCGTTTTAGACTGGCATGCTGATGACGTGGAGATCAGGGTACGAATCATGGTCAGGTTTACTGATGGTGGTTTTTCATTAATCGATCCCTCCTCTCCTTCCGCGCAAATGCGGGTATATTACCTCTAAAATGCTTCCTTACTCATCCATTCTCTATTAGAGTAATTATAAAATATGCTGATCAGCAAGTTGAGTTTGGAACCGAGGAACTATTGATGAAAAGCTACATTTGGAGCATCGCGCTGTATTGAGCAGAAACTCAGATTCTTAAGAAGATGGAAAAAAAATATTTTCATTATTATTATATTATATAGATTTTATTACTATTATTATTATCACAGCGTCTTACTACCCTTTCGGGTTATACGTACTTACGCTAATGTGTAATGTTAGGGTGATTGTGAGATGAAATGGAGGACCTACAGTTTAACGTGGATTCCGAACCACGGCGGAGGCTTGGCATTCCCTCCATTCACAAGTTGTGATTAATACACGTCTTAGATAAATCTGTGCTTGGACCGAGGATTGAGCCCCGGACCCCCATCACGTAAGTCTGACACCTTGCCACTAGACCAAAAAAGAAATAATCGGATAGCTTCGAAATGTGGTGCTGGAGAAGACTCTAGAAGATCAGGTGGACAGACAGGGTGATAAATGAACAAGTCCTAAGAAGACCGGGTGAGAAGTGAGTCATATTGGAGAAAACCCTTCGGTACAAAGCAGACTGGATCGGAAATATCCTTAGGAGGAACTGTCTTCTGCATGACGTCTCAGAAGGAAAGGTTGAGGGAAAGAGGAGTTTAGGAAGGAGGGTTAAGATATTAGATGACTTGAAGGAAAGAAGAAACTTCTGGTGGCTGAAGGAGAAGGCAGAGGACAGGGTGCATTGGCGGTATAAGTTCACTGACAAAAAAAATGAACCCGTCGTAAGACAGAACACCTAATAATAACATTAACAGGTAGTAAGAAGTGATGATATAAATCATGAATATTCAAGGCCGCCAAGATGAGGGGTGTGTCGGTGGACTTTACATTTACTGGGCAAGCCCAGCTTGTTTCAATCGACGACAAGCTGCCAGAGAAGGGAGGGGTACCTTACTCCCCCTTACCGCCCCACAATCTATCCTAATATCAACTCCCCTTCACCCTGAGGTGACCACGTGTTCTAAGGCGCAATGGGCCACCGTCTTGATAGTGGATTCCCCGTACTCTTATCAAGCTAATGCGGTTACACATCCTTTATTTTTTGACCTTCCTAATAATTTCTTCTTATATTAAGCCCTAGTAGTCCCTGTGCTAACATTTATCAAACAAAAAAGTTATTATCTATCCCCCTCTCCCCTCCTCCCGACGAATAATACGTTTTCATAAAATTCAATAGTACTGGCACTAAGGCGTACTAATCAAATATTTAAAAATAACATGACTAAAATTAATAAATTGTTAAATATTGATAAAACATACATACAATAAAAAAAAGCACAGATATAGTTTTTTTCACAGGAAGGGAAAAGAAAATTAACACATAACAGCCGCTATAATCTGTAACTATTTAACTAATAACACGAAGAGTTTGTTTGTCTGTCATGAACATTGCTTGGTATATACTCATTGAAAGGTCTAAAATTTTAAAAATTACTGGCCTTTGTGCACTAACACGACGTGCAACTAGAAGCCGGAATATTAAATTTTAAACCTACCTTCCTACTTCCCACGTACAATCAATCATTCATTAAACTGCTCAATGCAAACCGGATGCCTTTAAAAAAAAGAAAAGGTTTTCTTCCATCTTAATCCCAGGTGAATGTGTGTTCATTTATTTAAATTCCCCCCTCCCCATCCTTAATGATAGAGTGGTTATTCTCTTATGACGAGTTGCTGATGGCACAGACAAAACAATGAAGGTTACGAAGAGAGTGGATAGTCGAGATTGTAAATAATTGCAAGTCATATAATATGCAACCTCATTTCAATACGATTGCAGATCTTCATCAATTTAAAAAAAGGCTTTGTAATAATAACCATTCAATAATACACTTAATTCCATTCTATTTTATATTTAAAAAAACCCCTACGAGTGTCAGCTATCTTATCTAAGGCTAAATGTTGTCTTTAAAGATATAGGTAGCGTGGCCGAGCGGTCTAAGGCGCTGGTTTAAGGCACCAGTCTCTTCGGAGGCGTGGGTTCGAATCCCACCGCTGCCATTTTTTTTTTAGTTTGATAAAATCGTTTTAAATACTTTCTCAGAACACTTATTTAAAATGATTGTATTTCAATTTCATATTTACACATTTTGTTAGTTATTGTTCTCTATACACAGTGAATTCTAATCTAAAAGAGATTTATTTTTCAAAATAGCGGGATTGATATTTTCTCATATCAAGGGAAAGTATTGTAATCGTAAACATTTTCGACCTCTAGATTATGATGAATCCTTACGTTTTATGAGTGTCCGAATCCAAAAAGTGTATTTAATAAGTATACCTTCCCTGGCCAGAGATCTGAAACGGTGTGATATATTTTGTTCAAATTCTGTATCTAGAAGTTACAGAGCAATATACAGAGATTTTTCTCCCCACCCTAGCCCTAAAATTAAGGGTAGTTAAATAATAAGTTATTTTTATGAGCCCCAAATTTTTCAAAAATGTCTTTAATGATTAAAAAAATTGGTATCTAAGAAGTGTTTGACCTCCTAAATAAGGCTATATATTTGGTTTTTGGCTAAACATTTGTTAAAGGACTGATGAGTGATTTTCGAAAGCTGTAGATATTTTGAAATGGCTCCAACGATTTTGTTTAAAAGGTATATCCGGGGAGTGTTTGAGATGACAAATAAAACTGTATACTTGTTTTTTTTGGGGGTGGGACGGACTCTTTTAAGGGTAGTTATCTAATGACTGCTTTAAAAAAAAATGTAAGTGTTAAAAAAATTGCCTATATTTATTTGGTTCAAAATGGTTATCTGTCAAGTCTATTACATTATATATATTTGTTTTTCTAAAAAAAACAAAACATTTTACAGTAGTTTATTTTTATTGACTGATTTTTGTAAAATTGGATATTTTCTATGAAAATATCTTTAACGATTTTGTTCAAAATTAGTATCGGGGTACTATTTTATGTAATAAATAATAACGTATGTTTATTTTTCTAAAGTAAATTAATTTAAGGGCAGTTTACTTATGACACATTATAGAAATTTGAAGATCAAGTAGGCCTATAAAATTGGTACCTATCTGCGGATAATTTTTCATGATAAATAAGAATACTTTTTTTATTTTTACAAATTACAAATAATTTAATGTAGTTTACAAATAACTTATTTTTGGAAATCTGAAATTTGTTAAAAATACTAGAACAATTTGGTTTGAAATTTATATATTATAAGGATTGTTTATTGTGATTAACAAGTTTAGGTGTTTGTTTTTGTGAGGAAAACTTACCTGGGTGAAGAAAGAATATTTAAAATTAAAAAAAAAAAAAAAAAAAATCTTTCACGTTATAATACACAATATGAGAAAGTTTGTGCCATTGTGTCATTTCATTTGTCATTGTACGATATCGATCACATTATTTTAATATTTTTGGTTGGGACACAACCATTTACAAAATAATGACTGCCTAAATATATACATGACGTCAATTTTTGTCCTGTAACAGACCATAGCCGAAGCCTTGACTTCCTGTCTCTTGAAAATCAAGAAGCGTAAAGAGACAAAAAAACAACAGACACATCTCTCTTGTTTTACCATACGTCGCAGTAGAAGAGTCGTAATGTCCTGTTGGTCGTCCAATTTCTGGCTTCACGACAAAAAAATATTCATCAAAACGTGTGAGAAACAGGCACAGCAACGCGAATACATGTATTATTGAAAAAACATTGATTTTTAAATAGCTACATTTATTTGTTCAGTGATTTAGCACCGCTTTTTAGTTCCCTTTTGGGTTTTACTAACACCCACTAATTTACGCTACTGTGTTAGAGATAAGGAAGGCTGAAATTAAAAGAAATGTACCTATAGTTATGTGTGTAGAGAGAGAGAGAGAGAGAGAGAGAGAGAATGGGAAACAATTTAGAAAAACCCTCCACAACTGGGCCTCTAACCTCAATGTATTTGCAATTTTGGCGGTAAGAATAAATAAATATATATTTTAAAATAATAATTATCTGATAAAATTGTGCTTATTTTTGTTTCTAGAAAATATTTTTTATATATATATATATATATATATATATGTGTGTGTGTGTGTAAAATCAAAACCCACCCAATAATTTGATAAAAAAAAAATACCGACCAAAAGACTGATGGAAAAAGGGTTTAGCTAGATAATTAATTTAAAAAAATCATGTTTATGAATGAGGGGTTATTGAACCGTAAAAATTTGAAAGCCATTAAGTTTGACCCTCCGATCACCTGTACGAGCAGGGTAACCACTGAATAAAGAAGTCTAGTTACGAAACACGAGAAATGGCGACCTTCGGTAGTTATCAATACAGGGGATGTTCATAGCTACACTTTGCAACTCAGTTTTGGTATAATTGATTACTAGTTCCTAATTCTAACACGTAGCCCTTGGAATCTAGCAGCAGAAATTAGGATAGCAAATTTATTCAAATTTGAATAAAGGACATTTGTTAAAATCGCAGCCAGAACACGTGATGCTTTACGTTTGTTTTATACCCAATACTTGTAAAATGTATCTGTAATTATTGAATATTCATAATCATAATCATTATCATCATCAACTGTTTCCAGCCTGTGGCCGGGTCAGTATAGTAAAATGCCTTCATCTCCCACTGTCCTTCCCCCATTCTTCCTCCTTTAATTGCTTCCATTCTTTTCCTCCCACTTACAAAATTTCTGTTATCTGATCCTCCCATCTCTTTCTTGGCCTCCCTTGCCATCTTTTACCTACATATTTCATGTCCATCATTTTCTTCGGCATTCTCTCCTTCTATATCCCCACTACATGTCCATACCATCTCAATCTTGCTTCCTCTACTATCTCATGTACTACAACATCCTCATTACATGTCCATACCATCTCAGTCTTGCTTCCTCTACTATCTCATGTACTACAACATCCTCATTACATGACCATACCATCTCACCCTTGCTTCCTCTACTATCTCATGTACTACAACATCCTCATTACATGACCATACCATCTCACCCTTGTTTCCTCTACTATCTCACGTACTATCTCTAGCTCCACTCTTCCCCGAATAAATTCATTCCTAATCTCGTTTCTCCTCGTAACATGTTCATAAAATTAGTGTAACATCTTATAAGAGTTACATGTATTTTTCTGGTGCGAGGGCTCCCTCGTTTTAAAAGTGTGGGGAACCTCTGTATAAATTTTATAAAAGCACTGCGTTATCGACTCTGACTTTGAGAATTTGGTTTACTCTCGAAGAGATCGAATAATATTATTCGCAAGATGCCTAAGTAGGTGGTATGAATGATGCAGAATTTTGATGGCGGGTACACATATTAACGCTAATTTTGTACACAGACAAACTATTATTAAATAATATGACTGGATCTAGCTTAAAAGCGAAATATTTTCAAAATTATTATTTTTAGCATCGCGTTTCACTACCAGTTCGAACTATACGCTGATGTACTAATTAATTTAGTGATTTCAAGGATGAGGAAGGTAAATATATCCAAATTTGTGTGGAGGGAGAGTGGAAAACAATTTTTAAAAAAAACCTCAGTACAACCTACTGTGATTTGAAACTTTATCTCCTCGTCATAGGCAGTCTATTCTATTGCGAGAGTTGCGCGTTAGACCACGCGACCACCGAGGCAGTTAAACACTAATATAGAGCGAAACAGACTAAGATTCATTGTAATCAACATATTAGATCGGACAGTAAGGTTTTTTCTTTTCATTAACTAGGGCGGGGTCTTGGCAATTTTTTTGTTTGTTTTACTCTTTGGACTTGTGGCGCCAAGAAACAAAGATTGATTCAGAGTTATATAAAACTGTCTACTTTAAAATGGTTTGACTTTTTGATTGCTTGTATTTATTTATTTTTAAATAGTTCGGTCCCTATGTAGACAACTTCACAAAAGCGAGAATGGGGTATTTTTTTCAAAAAAATATTACACCGCGTCTTACTGCTTGTCCGGGATATCCAAATTTAATCACACCAATAGAACAGAGAGGAAGAAAATTAAATTGAGAGAAAATGTTGTCTCATTTGCGTTGATAGAGAGTGAAACATCATTTAAGGGGACGAAGGGAGAACACCTTAGATCCTGCCGGGATTCATACCCCGACCTCATCCACCACCGGCAAACCAGACTAGACGAGCTTTAAATTTAGGATGCTTGAATATAGAGTTATTTGGTCTTACACATTTATCAAAGGAAACGAACAAAATACGTCGTTTACCGGACATTTTTCATAAAGTATAGGAGGAGTACAATTCAATTTTCAAAGAAAGAATCTTATCTGACAGTTACAAAAAGTACTAGAACTTTTCACGTATCCATACGTCAAGTAATGTGATCAACAGCGGTCACTTTTGATAGTTAGTAGCAATACTTATAAAATAATTAATCGTTATAAATTTAGGCAGGACTTTGTTTTTAATTATTAAAAAATGTCCCTACGAATTGTTTCGTGATAAAAATATTCTGTATAATTTAAATTTTGGATGGTTGGATTACGGATACAGAAAAATTCTTATCCACGAAAATAAAAACCACTCTAATAATACTAATACTACTACTAATAATAAAATAATAATAATAATAATAACTAGTTTAATTTTAATTTTTTGAGTTTAACTTTTCTTGAGTAAAGCGCCAATCTAGCCAACAGTCGAGACCTTTAACAGGCTAGCACTGACAAAAAAACCTAACATGGCATACATAAAGTAATTACATTATGAACCCGCTTCGATGGCCGCATGGTCTAACGCGCTACTCTCGTGGTAGACTAGACTTTCTATGACGGGAATATTGAGGTTCGAGCCTCGGTCGGGTGTACTGAGGGTGGTTTTTACAAAATGGCTTTACACTCTCTCTTTCTACGCAAATGCGGGTATACTCCCTCTAAATATAGCCTTCCTCATCCTTAAAACCATTAGTATAATTAATATATGAGCGTATAACCTGAACGGGTGGTAAGACGTGGTGCAAAAAATGAATTACATTAGTAGGTGTACGAATGTTAGCAATAAAACAAAGTTATAACTAATACTAATAAAGAGGGAAGAAGACCACTCAATAAACAAACGGAAAGTACTAACTGATAAGAGTTATCCTTAAAATAACTCTCTAGCTTTGGTGGTTTTTATTTTGTGACAAAATCATATTCTGGCAGTCTAGAGCTAGTCCTGTTGTACAGAGGTCCAGAAGGCTGAGTTTATATAATCTATTCATATAAAATAAATAATAACAATAAAATTTATATAAAATAATAGTGACAATACAAACTAAAACCCCATTAAAAATAAATTAAACATAAAAGCTGAACACACTTATTTGGTTATAAATTGGATGATAATTAACAGAGTCGATCTCTGTGGTGTTGGGGTAAAGTGCTCACCTTAAGAAACTATGTTCCTGGGTTCAAACCCAGGCAGGATCAACGGATGTTTCTTGAACGATAAAAAAATCCATAGCACAACTTCCTTCGGCGGAGAAGTAAAGCCGTCGGTCAAATGTCGATTGTGGTATGTAAAAGAACCCTGGAAGTTATGTGAATATATCTTTCCCAGGAAACATTAGTTTGGTCCTTTAACGCGCGCTCATAGAAATACAATGTTTAAGGCAACGAGGAACCACCACACTCCCTGAACTCCCCAAGTACAGGGGTTATCTCAGATGGTGCAGGCAGTACTAACCAACTGAAGGGTTGAGTACATGCCCAATGCTGGATGAGGAAGCAGACTGGACAAAAATAACGATTACGTGGCTTGACTCAGCGTTTGGAACCGGCCCCACAGGTCAGTGCACCTGGTTAAGAGTCTTGGGGTCCCTGGTTCAATTTCTTGCAGGTACCGTGGGTATTTTCCCCGAAAGGGAAACTACCTCAATTGCCTTAAGTTAGGTTTAATATTTTCCACTTGTTCCAAACTCTCATACTCACTGTCACCCTCATACTCACTATCACCATCATACTATCACCGTCACCTCATCTAATCGGGACATGGAAAGAGCCTCCACGGAAAGGATGTAAGATTAGTACATTCGGGCGTTCCCTGGACAACGATACATTAGTACTGACTAATCTTTCTACTACTGGGACACGAATGTTGGGGCCTGGACGTGCAATATAATATTAATATACCTGATGGCTACGGTGATTCCGTTACTAAAATTAAACGAGCTTCGGCTAAACTGACGTTTTAATCTAATATCCAATTCTCATCCTCTCATGGGTCTGTATTCTTGAGTACTTTCAAAGCTATCTCGTATAGTTTCCCCATTTAACTTTGCTTAGAAAACCATACGAGATTCTCAAAAATGCACTCAAGAATACAGACCCTGATCTGAGGCGTCATAACATCAGATGGCTGTAACTGATTCCACTGGACCAAGTTGATCGGCTGAGAGAGGAGAAGGGCTAATGGAACATTATAATTGGAGCGCATTCGAATAAAGTCGTGTGTTGTAGTCTAATGGAGGGTGACTGACCCTTGACCACAGAGAGAACAAATTCACTCGAGGCCCAAAGGCAGAAAGGAAGTATATAAGAATGATCTCATAGATGTTCAATACAGTTTTAAAGGAGGGGCCTTTTAGCTAATACAAACATATTCTTTAGGTCAAAATTGATAGTATTTCACTATATTATTAGTGTTATTTTATAGTTATCGTACCGTCGCTTCTCCTAACTAATAGAAGAAGTGACGAATACATTTACGTCATCAAATGAAGGTTTGGGAGGGATAAAACTAAAGAGAAATCTACAAGTTTAACAAATAAGTTTATTTAAATCCAAACAACTTAATAGAATTACATAAGGTTAAAATAGAGCTTTATTAAACAGTCCTTTGTTAACCAAGAGAAATCAAATCAGTTAACATAAACGTATACATCCTAATAGGGAAGAATTAAAGTAAACACCTAGGTAACTAGGAATCAACAGGAGTAAAGTTGAGTCTATTGTTGAGTATAGTTACTCTTCTAATTAGAACTAACGCACATTCTGCTACGACACATCGGCAATGTAATTATACAAGAAGCAAATAATATTATTATTATCACCGCGTCTTACCACCCGTTCGGGTTGTACGCACTTAAGCTAATGTGTAATGGTAGGGTGATTGTGAGATGAAATGAAGGACCTACAGTTTAACGTGGAATCCGAACCATGGGGGAGGCCTGGCATTCCCCACATTCACAAGATATCTTGTCAGAGGTGAAGGAAGGGTTTGGTAATCAGATAAATCTATGCCGGGACCAAGGATTGAACCCCGGCCGCGAGCACAGAAGTCTGATACCTTACCCCTAGACCACCAGGTCACCTAAGCAAATATTAATTTAACGTTAAGCTCCAATACACAGCAGCTATCCAGCCTAGCTACTCCTAGAATTAGACCTGAAACGGTATATAAATGATTTATAGTTTAATAATAGTTAATTATATAGAATTCTAGTAAGTCCTAGTTTAAAGAGTTACTACGATGATAGTTAAATGAGCTAGATAGTATGAGTTAACTCCATAGAGAGTTACGAAACTCAAAGTCAAATTTCCTAGAAGAGGAACTATAATTTTACAAATAGTAAATGGCGAACTACCAGGTACCTATCTAGGCTGTGAATATACTATGACCGGTCTATTACAAATTAGTACTACCTGGACAATCAATAGTATATTGCGTAGGGAGTTAGGCTTGAGGTACTTCACAACTTGCCATTATTACATGTGCAGTGCCGCGCACCTAATTCCTATGCAACCTGTTGTACACGCATGCTTGAACAGTGCTGCTCTCCCGGCACTGTTTGCCGAAATTTTTTAACGCTTTTTAATGGTATTAGCATAGTTTTCTGGATATAAGTATTTTGTGTTACTTTTGGTTCGAACAAGCTATATGTGCAGTTTGGGCCTTGAGTTTCTCAACACCCTGTATATGTAAATAAACCGAACGGGTAGTAATCCATAATGCTAAATAATAATATTTATCAAAAGTGACAGCTGCAGATCCCATGCCTTGACGTATAAATACGTGAAAGAAACTTAGCTGTCAGATGAAAGAGTGTAGTTAGGTTGGCAGCATTGCTACAATTTTTCTAATTTCTTCCGCTGTTTTATGTTATAATATTTCTGTTACCGGCTTTAATGGCCAAATGGTCTAAGGCGCTAATCTCTCAGTGAACTAGACCACCAATCACGGGGGAAATTGAGGTTTGAATCTCGTTTGGGTGTACCGAGGGTGGCTTATCCTAAACGATTCTCCACTCTCACAACCATGCAAATGCGGGTACAAGGTACACTTACTATAAACAAAGCCTTCCTAATCCCTAAAACCATAAGCGTATAACCCGAACGTGTAGTAAGACGTGATGTTAATCCAAACATTTATATTTGTTGACACGACATCTTGTGATTTGTTTGTAATCTCGAGTCATCCGACTTTTGATTGACAATCGAGTTAAGCGCCTCCTTGTGAATTACGTCAATAACTGCCGCGGCTTTCTTCTGAGCTTGCTACCCTATTGACGGCAGGCGATAACTTTGACAGCGGATAGCCTTGGACCTTAGACCTTTGATCCACCGCTGTCATTTAATATAAACACACCATGGAAGAGTCTGCTTATCCATCATCTCATCTCATCGCGACATAGAAAGAGCCTCCAAATGAAAGGATGTACGATTAGTACATTCGGGCGTCCCTTTTACAACGGTACATTAGTACTGGACAATCTTTCCACTTCTGGGCTACGGATGATGTAGCACAGACGCGCAATATTTATCTGTACCTCTGATACTGTGCTGAACAAAATGTCAATCTCTGTAGCACAGGAAAGGTAACCAAACACCAGATACTCAGCCTCATGGGTGTTCCTAATTTCCAAGTCCTCCCTAGTATGGCCTAATTCAGTAGCAATCTCGTTCTTTAAAGAGCTTGACGGTGTCCCTATATAGGTTTGTAGGTCCTCTTTAGTCTGCTCATGACTGTCCCTTAGTTGGCCCTCTGAGCTGGCTTTCAATTCCTCTTGTCCCATCTTCATCTGTTCATGACTGGCTACCATCTGTCCTCACATCTGTTGGATTCCCGCTAGAATATAAGGAGGGGCATTGTAAAAAAAAACCTGGATAGTGGTGGTTTTATATGTTGGGAGGAGAAACGAAAGCTTGAGGTAGGTCAAATGGAGGGATATATGTGGTTGGTAGGTCAGGTGTTCCTAACCTCGTCCCCAATCTCCTCAAACAACAGAGGCGTCACAATTGTCTCCTCCTCAATACTTCGCACGCTACGCTGTGACTACTATCCGTAGTCTTGACTCACCAGGTTGAGTTCTTGGACACTGAGGAGTGCTAGTTGCATTCCTCAGGGATAGCAGCAAGTTCAAATTGTTCGTTGCAAAGGCCCAGTTTCATAGTCAAATTTAGTACGCCTCAAGTGCGGCGCTACACTAAGTTCATGACGACACCTACCTAAACCAGAATGGAATGGGCCGTTCTCGCATAGGAAACTGGCCCATTCCATTCTGGTTTAGGTAGGTGTCGTCATGAACTTAGGGTAGCGCCGCACTTGAAGCGTACTAAATTTGACTATGAAACTGGCCCAAAGACTACAAGTTGGGGAGTAAAAAGTTTCCAACGGTTGCGGTCCGAACACAGTATTTCAGGGAGTAGCAATCCCACTCGCCAACACACACACCCTTACCTCATTTCAATAAACAAACCTTTTAAGACAAGTAACTAGTCGATGGTGATTGAAGATTGTTTAAGACTAGGCAATTTGCAATCTAAGCTTTCTTAGTAATTTCCAGCCTGAGTAGGCTCTTTTTTTTCTTTTTTNCTTTTTTTTTTTTTTTTTTTTTTTTTCTTAAAAAACCCCGCCTTGGTGGCGTAGTTGACTAACGCGCTTGTCGTGTTGAGCCCGACTGCTGAGGACGGTGAGATCGAGGTTGGAATCTCGGTCGGGTGAACCGGGGGTGGTTCTTCCTAAATGATTTTCCACTCTACCTCCACGCAAATGTGGGTTCACTTCCTCTAATTCAACCTTCCCAATTCCTAATACATTAGAGTAATTAGTACTTAAAGCGTATAACCCGAACGGGTGCTAAATATTATTATTCTTAAAAAAAAGAAGGGGGAGTTTGGTTATTGGAAAGGGGATAGGGCCGCTACCTCAACCAAGATATGTGAAAACTGGTTTATTAATAATAGAAGACAATTTTTTTGTCCGCTTTCTAATAAAACAATTTTTATAGTAAACTGTTTTTAAAAATGTCCGTTTTATAGCAATTTTATCACTTGAGACTGTGCGTAGCGATCATCATGTTAAAGTACTCAAGCTCACCTAATGAGTGCAGCCATTTTTACCTGGAGGCTGTGTGTACATACAGACGAAATGGTTAAACGAATTTTGTACGAGTTTAATAGTTTTCAGGCAAGGGATTCGGAACCAAACAAGTAGTTTTTGGATGTTGTGTTGTGGGTAAAAACGCTCCAAAGCTTGTTTTTTTTCCCTTTGAACTTTAAATTATTTATTTAAATAATTTTACTGGCATAAAATGTATTTAATTATCATGTTAAAATTATGTTTGGCTAAATTTATTTTAGCATAGATATTAAAATATAGTTAAAAAAACTTAACTTGAATAGTGTAAATTAAGAACCGTCAAAGCAATCCTTAACACATGACTGACGTAAAACTCACACTGTGCATGCGTTAACATTGAACAAGAGCAATCAGTAGCTATTTCACTATTATATGCTTTTATTGGCCAAAATACTCCACGGCAGCGAGAAGATTTTTTCATTTTTTTATTTTCTCTCTACGGACACACATGCGTCTTACCCTCTTTACATCTTTCATCCTTATTTCCTTTAGAATACTTTGAAATAAGTTTTGAGTTTTTTTTAGCAACACGTTTTAATAACCGTTCTGATTATACGCTTATGTACTAATTACGCTATTGATTTTAGGAATTAGGGAGAAGAATTGTACCAGTATTTGCGTGGAGGGAGAGTGGAAAACAGTTTTGGAAAAATCACCCTCAGTACATCCGAAAAAGATTTGCACCTTGGTATCTTCCATCATCGGCAGTCAAGTCTACTGCGAAAGTGATGCCTTAGAGCATGTGGCCACCGAAGCGGGTAGGTTAGAGTTTGATTTCAGTGTGTCCTCATGGCGGGAACAGATCCACAGTCATGGTTAACAAGGAGGAAGTTCAAACAAAGATGCTGCCAAAATTATTATATATATATATATATTAGGTTTGCATTTTAAAATATATTTTTAAAAAGAAAATAAGGTTTAATATCGTTTAAAGTAGCCAATAAGTGCTTTATATGCTTACATGGACCGACCGAACTTGTATTTAGGTATTATTTTATGATTATAGATCGTGGCCAAATCGAGATTTTGATTATAACCCTTAATTTAAGGGTAGTTTACTAATTTTTGAAAATTCTATATAAATATTGCCAAAATGCCACCAATGATTTTGTTCAAAATGGATATATAATGAGTGTTTTAAATGTTAAAAAACAATTTATACATATTATATGGCCAACATTTTATTTAAAAGAATTTTATTGAAGATTTTTTGTTGAAAATCTAAAATATTTGAAAAATTGTTCTAATGATTTTGTTCAAAATATGTATAGCTATGTGTAGTGTTTTATAACATGAATAAACAGTATATTAGTTTCTTAAAAATATAAATCATTAAAGGTTAGTTTACGGATGATAATTTAGAAAATTTGAAATATGATAAAATTAATTATAACAATTTGGTTCAAAATTTATTCATAAAATAACCGATTGTAAAATATTTTACTTATAATTTAAATATCATGACTATAATATTATAAAGTAAAGAATATTATGTTATACCATTTATTTGAAAAGGAAAATGATTTTGGCTATTTATAAAATAATACATTTTTCGTGAGTTGATAAAGAGGCAACCTTGCAGATGTTTTCAGACAGATTAGAGCGGGCAAGCTGTGTGACACAATTATATTTAATGTGCAATCCGGAAAAAACAACAACTAGTTTAATTCTGATGTATGAACAAAGCTACAAGGTCTAGTCCACTGTCAAGACCATTCTATTTGAAACTAGGAAATGTTAAAAAAAAAAAATTGCTTTTATGAAAAATATCATAAAGGGAGAAAAGAGCGAAATAAATACATTTTAACACTACGTTTTGCTACCCGTTCGGGTTATACGATTATGTACTAATTAAGTTAATGAATTAGGGATGAGTAATATTTCATTTTAAAGGAAATACATCCGCATTTGCGTGGGTAGAGAGAGTGGAAACCATTTAGTAAAAACCACCCCCAGTACAACCAACTGGTATTCGAACCCCAATCTCACCGTAATCGGTTGTCTAGTCTAACACATGAGAGTCAGTTAAATATTGCTTTAGTAGAAGAAACTGGATTGCCAATGATGAAGAGATCGGGGCTCGAATCCCGTAAGGGTGTATACTGATAATGGTTTTATAGTATCCCTCACCTAAAATGTGGGTAGTCTTCCACTGAGCTCAACACTCCTTAGCACATTAGCGTAGTTTGTTTATCCTCGAACGGGTAGTGAGAGTTGGTGCTAAAATATAGACGTTAAGCTTTGAGGCAAATTTTTACGAGCACACCAACTTTCGAAAAAAAAGGTGCTGTGGTTCATTTTTAGAAGCTTTTCAAAGGCTTTGACCCCTTCCCACCCCTTCCCCCCCTCCACCACGCACACATATGCAAATGTTGATGTGACTTTAATTAAATAGACCGAAAGCATGCTCTTAAGGTGGAAGTGTGGAGAACGCAGGTTAAGGCCAGTGTTTTTTTTACAGTTTTAATATAGCAAAACATTTTTTGTTGAAAATAAATATAATATTTCTCCAATAGAAACATAGAGTTTAATTTTCTTCACATGGTGGCATCAACAATTGTTGAATATCTGTCAAGGGTATCCTGGGCTTTAACGACAACCTTTTCTCTTAATTTTAAAAGTGTCTCATATGATGCCGCTATGTTCATGAAAGATATTCAACAAATGTTGATATCACCATGTGAAGAAAATTAAACCCTATGTTTCTACTAGAACATTATTTTACTTATTTTAACCAAAACAATTTTTGTTATAAAACCGCAAAAACACTGACCTTTTCACGCGTTCTCTACATCACCACCTTAAAATCTCATGAAGGATTAATCAGATAATTAGATATTCGATTGGGCCTAACCAGAAAATTTGGCGAGGTACAGTCTTCTGCATTCTTAACTTGACCTCAGCAATCTTGAGATAATCTTGATATTTTTTTAAATTCTATTATTTTTTAAAAAATATTTTAATTTTTTTTCAAAGGTCTTTGCTCTTATATTTTCTAAAGAAGGTTAAATAAAACTGCACTATCTTATATCTGGTTCTAGCTGTATTACCTACCTAAATTATGTAGGTGTTATCTATGGGGTGAGACGGGCTCTTAGGGCGTCTGGTTCTAGCTGTATTACCTACCTAAATTATGTAGGTGTTATCTGTGGGGTGAGACGGGCTCTTAGGGCGTCTGGTTCTAGCTGTATTACCTACCTAAATTATGTAGGTGTTATCTGTGGGGTGAGACGGGCTCTTAGGGCGTCTGGTTCTAGCTGTATTACCTACCTAAATTATGTAGGTGTTATCTGTTGGGGTGAGACGGGCTCTTAGGGCGTCTGGTTCTAGCTGTATTACCTACCTAAATTATGTAGGTGTTATCTGTGGGGTGAGAGGGACTCTTAGGACGTCTGGTTCTAGCTGTATTACCTACATAGATTATGTAAGTGTTATCCGTGTGGTGGGTTGGGATTTTAAGCCATGAACTTCACACACACACAAACCAGTTAGAACTCTTTCCATAAGTCCGTTACAAGCTCCTTCAGTGGTTGGAATGTGCTGGCAGGGTGCCCGGTTCATGTCTCGTCGGAACCACAGTGAAGGATTGCTACCACCTGTCTTCACAGGAACAACGCAGCCTACTTATGTAACGGGGCAGTCAAGAGAGAGAGAGATTTATTGACTCTCAAGTCGCCACAGATTTTATTTTCATCTCTATCTATACCCACTTTAATGGCCGAATGGTCTAAGGAGTCATTCTCACGATAGATTGGACCACCGATGATGAGGAGATCGGGGCTAGAGCCCAGTTTGGGTGTAATGAAGGTGGTTGTTGCCAAACGGCTTTCAAACTCTTTCTCCGCGAAAATGTGGGTACATTCTTTCTAAATCCAACCTTCCTCATCCCTAACACAACATTTTTAAACATTTTTCTTAGCACCACGTTTTACTACACGTTAGGTTTATACCCCTAACACTAATTAAGCTAATGGTTTTAGGGATTAGGAAGGTTATAATTAGAGGAAGTGTACCCGCATTTGTGTAAAGGGTTGAGTCTAATTTATGTGGCTGTTGAAAGTATTGGTCACCAGTCAAAGATGGCCACAAGACAAACCACATTGGGTTAGAGCTAAAGGATTGACACGCGAAGTCACAGATCTAGGGTTCATTTCCCGTGACCAGTAGTCTTTTTTTCACATAAATGAATACTTAGGGGTTGTTTAACCATCTCTTATAACTATTAGTGATATAAAAGTATAAGGTGTTGGGATTGTTCGTTATTTATTTTCAAGAAGTAGGTTTTCTTAAAATAAAGAGTACCAATATTTTTGCCTGTTTTCAGTGGCTGAGTGCTTAGGGATATAGAGTGACAACTGATATACACGAATCAAGAGAACTCTAGTTCCATTCCAAGTGGAGCTAATATAAGTATTTAGTTTTTGTTTTAATGTGATTACTTATATCCGTTTATTCTTTTGTCAACAACCCCAAAGGTTGGTCTGATATGATTTCTATCCATTCTGAGCTGGGCATTCACTCAACCCTTCAGCTGGTTAGTGCTGCCTGCACCATCTGGTGGGGAGATACCATGCACCAGGGGAGTTAAAGAAGTGTGAGGGTTTCCCGTTGCCTTCCACATTGAATTTATATGAGTGAACGTGAAAGAGCCTAGTAATTTCACTTAAAAGGTATTTTCCCAGACCGTAAAGGACTCCTTTGCATTACAAAATTGAGATGAGCTTTACTTTACCTATTGAAGTAGTTGTGCTACCGATTTTTATCACTCAAGAAAAACCCGTCGACCTTGGGTTGGGTTTGAACCCACGAACATCGGATTCTGAGGCGAGAACTTTATCTCAAGACCGCCGGAGTCAATTATATCCGTTTGATAAATTATTATTATTATTATTA
>CABFOW010005403.1:0-17764 GCA_902141385.1 Timema californicum | reverse complement strand
TTATTATTATTATTATTATTATTAGCACTGCGTCTTACTACCCGTTCGGGTTATACGCACTTACGCTAATGTGTAATGGTAGGGTGATTGTGAGATGAAATGGAGGACCTACAGTTTAACGTAGAATCCGAACCACGGTGGAGGCCTGGTATTCCCCACATTCACAAGATGTCTTGTCAGAGGTGAAGGAAGGGTTTGATAATCAGATAAATCTATACCGGGACCGAGGATAGAAACCCGGCCGCCAGAATAGAAGTCGGACACCTTACCCCTAGACCACCAGGTCACCCGATTTTAGATATAAATGTTGTCCTGGAAAATGTATGTGTGGTGGGAATTTTCCCCATTCCCTCCCTGTACTCTTCAGATTTATAATGGTATTTCTAAATATGACACGTATCAGCCCTCCTTTTTGTAGCCTTGTGAGGACTAAATTGGTTCCGAACTCGACTCGAGATCAGAGTATTTCATACAGGGCTATTCAGTACTTGACGCGCATCAGTTCTATTGACCTTGGCCAAGGTCACGAGATTGTAATTGTAGAGCTCTCTCTAACCACCCGTCCCGAGAGATCCTGGAAGTTGGTAACAAAACGCCCAATGACAGGTGCTCGTGGCGGAACGAATTGTTTACAAGGAAAATCCTCGTAAAACTTCAAAGGCTCATCTTCGCTTATTTCTGTAATCTCGTAAAAAGCTATATTTTACATTTAAAAAGGTTATTGTTTCTTGATCTGCAGCTGTCATTTTTATTAGATTAATACCTATAAAATAATACTAATTATATAGTAAAATGTTTAATAGCGTTGTTGTCAAAAGAGATTTGCAAAGGTTCAGTACGTTTTAAATTAGAAGCTAAGATGAAGTTTCGCTTTAAACATGGGAAGAAAAGTGGAAGCCAAAGCCGAAAAAAAGGTTTTATTCTGGCCGTCACTTTAAACCAGGGCCAGGATTTTTATGACCTAAAAATGAATATAGATAATGACCTACACAATGACCTAAGAATTCTAAAATATCATTTCAAATTTTTAAAAACTAACCTAAAAGTATAAACAAAAACTCTTAAATGTACACGACTAAATTAAACACGCACTTTAAACATGTTAAATGCAATGAAAAGCATTTAACAACTAAACTCTAGCATTCTACAAAATAAAATGTTGGGTTCATATATCTTATTCAGAAGTAACAGCTATCCCCTCCCAATGCAACCTCTCCAGACTAGTTGCAGTCTCATAAGGAATGTGTACGAGTATTTTATATCCATACAAGCAAAGAGATTACATAGTTCATTCCTTATATTATCTTTTTATTCCGAGAGATGTTTAATTTAAACATTTGTATTCGATCGGCCGGGGTTCAATCCTCGGTCCCGGCAAAGATTTATCTGATTACCGAAACCTTCCTTCACCTCTGACAAGACATCTTGTGAATGTTAGGAATGCCAGGCCTCCACCGTAGTTCGGATTCCACGTTAAACTGTAGGTCCTTCATTTCATCTCAGAATCACCCTACCATTACACATTAGCGTAAGTGCGTACAACCCAAACGGGTAGTAAGACGTGGTGCTAATAATATTAATAATAATAATAATAATAATAATAATAACAATAATTTGTATTCGAGCATCTATTCATTTATAAAATAACGATAGTATTAAGAATATACTAATTCAACATGAAGGCTTTAAAATGACTAAAATATTATACCAACTAAAAAATATGGCCTCAAATACCAAAAGTATAAAAAGTGACAAAAAACCTATAAAATATACATTTCTATATCAAGGGAATCATGACCAGAGCTATGAATGCTGTATGTGACGAAAATAAATAAATTACATGTCATCAAAATTTGGGCCCTGATTATAGCTACTTTTAATTTTTAAGCTACTCATTTATTTTATGAGGATATACCTGAAGCAATCTCTGCTTACGCTATATATGTTATTTAATCACAAGTTGGTGTTACCCGCCTCGGTGGCCTAGTTACTTAACGCGCCAGTCGTGTTGAGCTAGACCACCGAGGACGGGGTGATCAAGGTTTGAATCTTGGTCGGGTAAACTGGTGTGGTTTTTCACCCTACTTCCACGCAAATGCGGGTTCACTTCCTCTATATTCAACCTTCATAATCCATTGGTGTAATTAGTACTTAAGCGTATAATCTGAACGAGAAGTAAGACGCGGTGCTAAAAAAAACTAGTCGGTGTTAAAATACTATCTAGTGACTCTTCAAAAAATGACCATTTGTTAAAATATGTAATGCTTAGTGAGATATGATCATAAAATATTGAAGCTTTCCTTTTTATTTGGAAATTTTTCGACGACTCGAATGTTATTGTGGATGTCGAAATCAAATCAAAGAAAATCTGATATTTGACTTAGATATTACAAAGCTTCGTCCACCCCTTTATGACAATGATCACAAGTAATGATTATTATTCCAATTCGCAGTTCTTGGTGGGTATATTCCATATGATCTTCCATCCAAACTATTATCTTTAGACACAATGACAACCAACTAACTAAAGTTGAGCGTAGTGGCTTGAAGGAAGTAATATATTATTCTAATGGTAGCTAAACGGTCATTAAAACGTAATATTCTTGTTAATTTATGTCCTTCTCAATTTCACTCGTCTTCAAGTTGTAACAAAAAACAGTCCTTTAGAAATAATTTTTTTTAGCACCACGTCTTACTACCCGTTTGGGTTGTAAGCAAATATATTACATACGTTAATGTATTAGGAATGAGGAACATAAGGAAATGTACCCGCCTTTTCATGGAGGAAAGTGGTAAGCCACTTTGGAAAAAAAAAACTCCCTCAGTACACCCTACCGAGATTCTGACACAGATATCCACGTCATCGGCAGTCTGGTCTATCGCGAGAGAGACACCTTAGACCATTCGACCACCGATGCAGGTAAGGAAGTATGTAAGGACCCATCGGATGTCCCGAAGATATTCCTAATAGATGGGCGAATTATGTTCCCAGAAACTTTCTTGTTAGAATCGTTACAGAATTGATACTCTATTTTGATTACTAAACACGGATTTAGACATGGCCTCGTTAAAATATAAAATTACAAAGATAAGCGAATAAATAAGAAAATATTTAATTAAAATATTACCATTTTAAAACTTTACATGTATATTTGCTTTTATCCTAGTGATTAAGTGGTTACAGTGGTCGACCACTAATTTAGGCGACCCTAGTTTAATTATGGGTGGTAATGATGAGGATATGTACAGTGCAATAATTAGTACTAAACGTACTGTTTAGAGTCAGGTTATATTACGAGTCGTATGTTAGTAAGTTTGTGTTTAGAAAGTACACGTTAAATATACCAATAATAAAGCTCTTGCGTCGCGATATTTGAAGCTGTGTTTTAAATATGATTTTGAATGATGTAATATTTCAGTTGAAATTATATTTTTTAGTGTATTTAATTTAGTGGTATTTATTTCCAAACAACAAGGGGAATTTTATACCCATCTCATATTTCTAATCCGTCCGGGTAGTATGAGTTTAGTTATATTAATGGAGTAGGGACTAGGAAGGTAGAGTTTTGAGTAAATGTGCACGCATTTTTTGTCGAAGAAGAGTAGGGAATTTTTTTTGAAAAAATACCATCAATAAACCACTTCCCCCACGCTCTTTAACCCAAACATTCATTACGGCCCTCACTCCCCCTCATCATGCCACTCCCTTTGCTCACACCCCCTAACCCAAATACACATTTGCTCCCTCCACACTCCTCATTCTCACCTCACCATTTTCATGCCCCCTTAACACCAAAAGCACCCTTTAACACCCTTAACCTCCTAATTATGCCCCTCTATTTCCCTATGTCCCCTAACTCAACAAATCTCAGCCTTCCCTTTCCTCATCATGTCCACTAACCCAACAACTCTCACTCTCCCCTTTCCTCACCATGTCCACTAACCCAACAACTCTCAGCCTTCCCTTTCCTCACCATGTCCACTAACCCAACAACTCTCACTCTCCCCTTTCCTCACCATGTCCACTAACCCAACAACTCTCACTCTCCCCTTTCCTCACCATGTCCACTAACCCAACAACTCTCACTCTCCCCTTTCCTCACCATGCCCCCTAACTCAACAACAATCATCCTCCCCTTTCTTCACCATGCCCCCTAACCCTAACAAACACTCATCCCCACATCACCTCTTACATTTAACAGGAATGTGAGATGCTTAGAAATGTTAAAGTCAAAATCGAGGGTCTACGCTCCTTCGCATCGACTTCGACACCTACAATAACCTTCGGAAGGATAAAACTTCGATAAATTGTTAATTGATTTGATATTTCTCACTTAATACCACATATTTCAAGATATGATAGTTTTAAAACCACTAATAAACTGTTTTTTTTAACCGACAAGAAATTAAGTAACAACAGCCATAACGTAAGCGTGGATAAAAAACAGGTACTTAGTAGTTGATTTAAAAATTAAAAGTAACGTCAAGTTACAACAACAACATCCTATTTTCAGCTTCGACTATGACCTTGCATTTAAAAAGTGGCCTTCTCACACTCCTAAGTCATTCATTATAATATTAATTTTATCCGTCAATGCATTTATGTTTCTTAAGGAAGAAAAGTTGAAGGTGTTTACAAATACCGGATTATTTATTATATGGTTGACTATTTAAAAAATAGTTTTCACCAAAATGTAGGCAAAAGTTCTAACAAGCTAAAATGTTTATATTATAAGTTTAAAATATTTAAAAAAGAAGTATGATAACTTACATGAAACCCCATAGAACAATCCCACAGTATCTTAGAAGGTTATGTTGTGACCTTCTCAAAACAAAACTTTATTTGATAAAGCGAGGTTAGATCTAGGTTTATAACCTTATGCTTTCCCATATTTACAAATTTTTGCTTCGAGCGTCTTTTGATATATAAAAAAATAATTTAAACTCAAAATTTAAACCTTTTAACTGGTCGGAAACCTGCTGATAATTTTCACTTACATTTGTTTGACACCAATTTTTAAAAATGTAAAAAAAACTCCTCTTAAATAATGCGGGATTTCTAAACGGTTGCAACTTGTCTCAGGGTTGTAGGGGACGTGAGAAAATGGCAAGTGTTTTTGCAGTTTTTATATCAAAACATTTTACTTTGGTCAAAATAAATCAAATATTTCTCCAGTAGAAACAAAGAGTTTTAATTTTCTTCACACAGTGATATCAACAGTTGTTTAATATCTCTCAAGGTGTCCTGGAATTTAATGACAACTTTTTATCTTCATTTAAAAAGTTTATAGTCTAATGATTTATGCTAATGAGAGCTATTCAATAACTGTTGATATCAACATGTGAAGAAAATTGAACTTCATGTTTCTACTGGAGAAATATTTTATTTATTTGAGCCAACAATTTTTTTTACAAAAACTGCAAAAAGTACTGACATTTTCTCGCGTCCCCTTCACTCCCACTTTAAGAACTTTCTTGGAAATGAGACAATAATTTTGGTAATTTTATAGCTGATGATTGTTTCCCGATTGCAAAAACCTTCCCTCCTCTTCTCTTTTCTGGGTTTACTTTGACTCTCAAATAATATGAAATAATATTTACAGTCAACTTTTAACTTTTTAGAACGATGTAACTGTCCATTTCTATAGCCGCTGCTTGCAGTTAAAGGGGAAATTTCCACCAAATCTAATCTGTTTATCATTTTCTCCTTCCGGTTTTGAGGGATCGAACCCACGTTATTCTATCAACCACGCGATTAGGACTAACGCGCGAGTGGTGTCACTGTGGTCACCTCTCTTGAAAACAGGAAGCTCATCTGATGTGAACACCCAGGAAGAGAGCGCTGCTGTCAATTGGTTTTTTAGTGGCAGGAACAAACAAGTAATGTCTTCATTTCCGTCGTTATGTCATCCCCCATCCTTCAGTGACATTCACCGTTCCGTCACAGACCAGCAATCAGCGGAGACATTGCTGATTGTGACAATCTTTATATTTATTATCAGAAACATGTGTGACGTGGCTGCGATCGACGTATACATATATTCCATTCACGGTAGGAATCGACTTCTGAAAGGCCTTTTTCCCTACCATAAATCTACTATATAGTAGGAAATTGGTAGGAAAAAAGACCTTTCAGAGAGTAATTCCTACCGTGAATGGAATATAGTTGATTGTGACATTATTTCTATTTATTATCAGAGGTGACCTGCTGGTCTAGGGGTAAGGTGTCAGATTTCTGTGCTGGGGGTCCGGGCGTCAATCCTCGGTCTCGGCACATATTTATCTGAGTACCAAACCCTTCCTTCACCTCTGACAAGACATCTTGTGAATGTGTGGAATGCCAGGCCTCCACCGTGGTTTTGGTTCGGATCCCACGTTAAACTGTAGGTCCTCCATTTAATCTCACAATCACCCTACCATTACACATGAGCGTAAGTGCGTACAACCCGAACGGGTAGTAAGAATATTTGGTTTCGATGCCTCTCACTAACCATACAGGTAACCCAGTCTGTTTACTCTAATGAGCTAAGGTATATATTTAGAAGAAGTGTACCCATGTTGGCGTGGATTAAGAGTGATAAGCAACTAAGAAAAAAAACACACCCTTAACACGCCTGGTCTGGATTCAATACTAGACCTTCCTATCCTCATCAAATCAGACTAGACTAGGCTGACCCTTTTTTTTATCATGACTACAGGTGCGGGTATATGATAGGTTATTGCATTGGTGGAAAGGGGTCCTAAGACTAGCCTCTAACACCAATGTTAATCGGAGGCTGCCTCTATAAGTTAATTAGAGTATTTAGAGGATAAGTCTTTGATAAATAATTATGGGGAATTTTGTTCTAGCATGAATATCCTCTCTGGGGGGACTGTATGGATACTATTGGAATACAGCGTTGTCATGTTCTTGTTTTAGTGTGGTTAATCTTACAATTTTCTTGTTTTAGTGTGCTAAATCTTCTCAATTTCTGGGTTTAGTGTGGTAAATCTTCCCATTTTCCTGTTTTAGTGTTGTAAATATTCCAATTTCTTGTTTTAGTGGGATAAATATTTCAATTTTCTTGGTTTAGTGTGGTAAATTTTCCCATTTTTTTTGTTTTAGTGTGGTAAATATTACCATTTTCTTGTTTAAGTGTGATAAATCTTCCAATTTTCTTGTTTTAGTGTGGTAAATACTCTCAATTTCTTGATTTAGTGTGGTAAATCTTCCAATTTTCTTGTGGTAAATTCTCCCTTTTTCCAAAAATGGGGAGATCAGGCCTCGAATCTCCATCGCGTATTCTGAGAATGTCATTTTCTTAAATGGATTTCCACTCTCCCTCCTCACAAATGCGGGTAAATATGCTCTAAATTCACATTCCTCATTCCTATTAGTCTAACATGATTAGTAATATGCACATAGCTCAAACTGGTATTGAAATACGGTACTAAAAATAAAGAAAATAAAAGAACAATGGTGCTCCACCCCTTGGCTGGATTTTGATATAGATTCATCTTTTGCTCGTTAATCTACGTTCATACCGGCTGCGAGGTAAGAACCTCTACATTATTTAGCGACGAGGTAAAGGGTTTCTCTTTGCGCCAAGAGCCCAAGTTTCCTCACTTTATGTTTTCATCAATTATTTTGATCTGCTTTCTCTAGGGAGAGTTCAAAGCTTGTAACCGATGTGTGAACAAGACTTACTATTCTTAGAGTCTACTACCTCCAATACCACAAACTATGTTAATACAATCTCATACTGATGTTTTAGAGCAGGGGTTACGAAAACTTTGGTTAAAGTTTCAGTTTTAAACCATTAAAGTTATAATAAGAATTACGGATAGTCTCGTTCTATTTAGGTTGGCCAAGGAGGGTCTAAAGATGGGTGTGAGAAAAAAAGAGACCATGTGCCTAAATGACCACAAAATTCACAATATATCTGTCTTCATGTATTAAGTAATTTGTTTTCTTTTAATCATGTAACCAGTGGTTTAAAATGTCTACTATTTTTTTTTATCACAGATAAAACTTCCGCATCTACTTCATAAAATTCCATTTATTTAATCGGCTATATTCTCCACCCTACCATTATCTAATTAACTCCTAGAAGATCTACTGAGCCCACTGACCGCCGCGGACAATATCTGTAGAAGAAGATGAAGACTGGAGAGTTTAGACTGGTTAGAAAGTAGAGAGTAGTTAGTTCTTTAACAACCGTAGTAACGTGAAGGATTGTATATACTAGTCTAATGGTGAGGGAAAAGACTAATTAAATTATAATATCATTTTTAATTTATGTCCCTTTTCAATTACATTCATGATACACTTGTAAGAAGGGGCACACTTGAATTAAGGAATAAAAAATATCTGCCAGATGGTCTACATGAATTGCGGAACAACCTGTAATCCTATTCAACTCATAACCACTGACATAACCTAATTCAACCTAACCTTACATAACCTATCCTAACGTAACCTAACCTCCATGTTCTATTTTGAACAAAGTCATTATGAATTTAATTTTTACTCCGAAGTTTGTACAAGGGTATTACCGAGCTCAGATTAGTTTCGAAATTCGTGTGCACCCGTATTATTTGTCCCTCAATTCGTGTGCACCCGTATTAGTTGTTCTACAATTCGTGTGCACCCGTATTAATTGTTCTGCAATTCGTGTTCACCAGTACTAGCTGTCCCACAATTCGTGTGCACCCGTATTAGTGGTTCCGCAATTCGTGTGTACCCGTATTAGTTGTTCCACGATTCGTGTGCACCCGTATTAGTGGTTCCGCAATTCGTGTGTACCCATATTAGTTGTTCCGCAATTCATGTGCACCTGTGTTAGTTGTTCCGCAGTTCGTGTGCACCGGTAAGAATAACTGTCCTTTAAGGATGCCCGGAATATATTCCAATAGATGGATAACAAGTGTTTCCAGAAACATAGTTGGAGTGCTGCATGAAACCCACGTATTTTTTATAAGTTTTTTATTACTGCATCTTAATACCGGTTCAGGTTATACTAATCTATTATAATTACACTAATGGGCTAGGGATGTGGAAGGAAGCATTTTAGTGGTAATCTACTCGCATCTACATGGAAGGATTGTGGAAAACCCTTTAGGAATTAATAGCTTTCAGTAGAACGGACCGGGATTCGAATTCCGATCTCCCCGTCATCATCGGGCCTGTCCAACATAAGAGTGATGCCTTGGACGATTCGGCAACTGAGTCGGGACAAATTACTATGATACATGGCTTTTTTATCAACTTTTATATTAAAGTGTGGACTATAATTTTGTCAATTATAAGATTATTATAGCTGTATAAAATTACTATGGATTTCATTTTAAAGAACCATTGTTTAGAATGTCTGTACTGAAATGTCTTGAATATACAGTATTTAGAGTTAAAAGCTCTTTGGTCACATACATTTGCAATTTTCATATTGAAAATTATGTGAAAAAAAAAGTGTAATCTCGATAATAATCCACACGCCTAATCCAATGAGGAATAAAGTAAAAGTATCACTGATAGACATGATCACCGTCGTCATGTCGTCACCACCATCTATGAAAAACCAAGAAACATCTTTGAAAATAATTTCCAACGATTATTATAGTGGAGTTGTTCAATCCACCCCTTTGATCAGTATACGCACGCTTGCCATGATGCACCGGTAGCCTAGCCTCAGGCGTTGAGGACACTAAAAAGGCTGATAGCGAAATTATTTAGTTTGGCTCATTATTTAAATGGGTAACATTTCCATAAAAAAAGGTCTGTTAACATTTAAAGTATATATTTATTTTAATTGTTTTCTGAGACCAAATAACAAAAGCACAACTTGCGGAGTAGTTATTTATTACTTCTTGTAACCCGCTTCTGTGGCAGAATGGTCTAATGCGTCACTCTCGTGTTAAACTGGCCTGCTGACGACAGGAATATCGGGGTTAGAATCTTAGTTGAGTTTCCTGATTATGATTTTTCCTAAATGGTTTGCCACTATCATTTAAATCAAATGCGGGTGTATTACCTCTAAAACGCTTCTTTCCACATCTTTACCCCACTACAGTAAATATTATATATGCGTACAACCTGAACAGGCAGTAGGATGCGGCGAAAAAAAGAATACTTTTTGCAAACATTTATTAGTAGAATTATAAGTTTTATTTTAAATAATAAAAGTTGCATAGCTGTAAATCTAAAATTAAACTATTTATTGCTAACTAAAATAAGATATGTGTAATGTTACTCATCTAAAGTCATCAACGTAGCAGCCTTATTAGTGGTTTTAAATTATTTCAAATGTATAATCCAACAAATTGAATTCCAAGGAATCTTTTTTTTTAACCTGTAATTTAAACTTTGTTTTGATACTCAGTACATCCGTCAATTTATGAAATTAAATATATATATTTTTAATTCAAAATAATAAGATTAACCTCAAGGTTATTTTAAATTCCATCAAGGTTTTATTTTATCAAAACATTTTAACAAATGTCCATTTATGACTTAAATAAAAAAAATCTTTGATATATTAACATGACTTTTTTTTATTTACTATAATTTTAATTTTTAAAATGATACAATTTTCAACCTAACAGATAACTGTTGTCAAATTATTTCCTCAGTAAAGTGTAATTTAAGTAAGTACATTTTAACGTAATATACTGCAAGTAGATCGATAGATTCACATAAATTAACCATGAAATATACCTGTATCAGATACAAAATTGTCTAAGCTGTCAATATTGTAATAGAATGGATTGTCGTTGAACCAGAGATCAAGGTTATAATCTAGAATGGATATATTATGAGTTTTTTTCATATGTTTTATAAATATGGCCTTCCCATATTCTTTTCACGCCAATGTGGGTGCCCTTCATATAAATATACACTTTAACCGTTGTACCTTGGATAAGCTGCTAATAGTCATTGTATTAAACGACATTATTAAAAAAATTATAGTAGCCTATAAGGAAGAGATTTACAAGTTTAGGTCTTCACAGCGTTTGTAAATTAAAAAGTTGTGATTTAAAATTTATTGTAAATGTGATTTCTTTAATTATTATTATTAGCACCGCGTCTTACTACCCGTTCGGGTTGTACGCACTTACGCTAATGTGTAATGGTAGGGTGAATATGAGATGAAATGAAGGACCTACAGTTTAACGTGGAATCCGAACCACGGTGGAGACCTGGCATTCCTCACATTCACAAGATGTCTTGTCATAGGTGAAGGAAGGGTTTGGTAATCAGATAAATCTTTGCCGGGAGGAGGATTGAACCCCGGCCGCCAGCAAAGAAGTCTGACACCTTACCCCTAGACCACCAGGTCACCTGATTTCTTTAATGAGCTTAAGGTAGACACCTAGTAAAAGAGTAAGTACAGTACATACGTGTCTCTTGTATTAAGGTGGAAGTGGAGGGAACGCGAGCTAATGCAGAAGTTCTTATAGCAAAACTTTTTTTGGGTAAAAATAAAATTCTCCATTAGAAACATGGAGTTTAATTTTCTTCACTTGGTAACTTCAACAATTCTTAAATATCTCTTATGAATGTACTTTAATTTAATGACAACTTTTTATCTTCATTTTACAAAGTTTCTCATTTAATTCCGCTATCCTCATGACAGATATTCGGCAACTGTTGAGTTCATCTTGTGAAGAAAGTTACATTTTATATCTCTAGTAGAATAACATCTTATTTATTTTGGCCAAAGAAATGTTTTGCTATAAAAACTGCACAAACATTGGCCATTTCTCGCGTTCGCTACACTTCCACCTTAAGTACAAACTACTCCGCCTTAATGTATATGAGTAAAGAACTACCCTTAATACGTGACGACACCTAGATAGCTCAATGGTAGAACAGTGACGCACTAAGCCAAATGTACTTGGTTCGATTTACATGTTAGGGTGTCTTTTTAAACTAACTATAATTTAATTTAAAGACACACTTAATATTTAATTATATATTGGATAAAATAAAAGCTTTTTTCTATGTAGACTACAGTTGTATAATCTCAACTGGAATTAAACTAGAAAGTAGATTTAATACTACGAACCACATTTTGTCTGCCTGCAGATAAAGGACTCGGTAATGTCTTGTATGGTCTGTCAATGATGGAGAGGTTAGGCTTCAAATCAAGGCTGAGGGTACGTAGGTGATTATATCCAAACAGCTTCCTAGTCTCTATTGACACATTGATGTGAGTATATTTCATTTACATTTTATCTTCCGTATCTCCACATGTATATGTATGAATGTGTAGATAGTCCATGAACAAACTATATAAACAACTTTCCAACTGTCATACGAAAATAAAAATCACTGGGAGTGAACTATATAAACAGCTTTACAGTTGCTTAATTAATTCAAAATAACTGTGAACTATATATATATATATATAAAATAAGATTTACAATTATTGTAAAAAAATCAAAATTGCCTTGAACAAACTATACAAACAACTTTACAATTTTCTAAAAAATCCAATAATTATCTTAAGCCATTTATATCAACAACTTAAATCGCCGTGAACCAACTATATATATGTATATCAGCAGCTTTACAACCGTGTTGGACTCTCCTACACTGTAAACACACTAAACAAACAAAGAATGTGAAAGTAGACCACAGCTTGTTTGAGGATATTTGTTCAAATAAACGAAAACGCATTGAAGGAATAAAACATAAACAAAATATAGGTAACATAGTTCACTTTAATATCCACTAATGACAAGAGTTGTACAGATGGAAAGTGAAGTGTACTCTTGTCTTAGAAGGTCAAGAGATCTATTTCAGATCTAGTTCAGCATAGTCTTGTTTCTCCCATTGTGGTTTGTAATCCTAACCTCAAGCAAGGATGAAATGACGGATAATTTCTAACGGTTTCATATTATTCCCACCAAAAATTGTGGTTACATTTAGTATAAATCATATTTTACTCAACCCGATACCACTAGCGTATTTTTTTTAGCATCACGCCTTACTTCCCGTTTGGATTATACGTTTCCCTAGCGTAATTAAATACGGAGAATCGGATGGGTAGTAAGACGCGGTGCAAAAAAAAACACCCCTCAATATATCATAATACCATTAAAATGAGGTGAATTATATAACGTTGTCCAATACGCATTTGGAAACATTTTACGGAAACCTTTTTTATTTTATCACCGCATCTTACTACCTGTTCAGGCTATACGCATATATTGCATTTATTGTAATAGGGTAGGCATGAGGAAGGAAGCATTTTATAGGTAATCTATCAGCATTTGCATGTAGGTAGAGTGGAGAACTGTTTAGAGAGAACCACCCTCAGTAGATCCAACCGGGATTTGAACCCCAATATCGCCGCCATCAGAAAACCAGTTTAGCACGAGCGTAATGCCTTAGACTGTTCGGCCACTGAAGTGGTTCTTTCCTGAAACTTTTTTTTTACAAATATATGCAAATGATGTTGACATTGTTTCTGAAATTATTTTACTTTCTCGCTATCATACAGACAGAGAAAGTATTGTGATCGTCAAATAATCGAATTCAAGATTTTGAAGAATGTCGAAGTTTCATGACCCCCCGAATTCGATAAAGTGGTTTTCTTAATTCTGTCTGTCTGTCTGTCTGTACCTCGAAGTAGAGCCTAAATTGTTTAACCAATCGGGCTAAAACTTGGTATCTAGGGTTTTCATAGGTTTGCCCCGAGGGGTTTTTGGAATTGGATATCTAACCCTAAAATTAAGGGTAAGAGAAAAAAACAATTTTCACAAAATCGGCTCTAACAATTTTGATTAAATTTCATTCCTACGCATTGATCAATATTACAAACAAAATGGCTACCCTCAAGTTTTCATACAAATGGATTTAAGGGTTTGGTCTGATGTGTATATTTCTAATTATTTTTAAATCCGTAACACTCTTAGATATGAAATTACTTATCATTGCAAATATGTAGGTCTATTTATAATTTTTAAAAATCATTTGAAACATTTTATTTTTATAAAACCAATAATTTTCAAGCTGTAAGCAAATACACATAATTTTTAATTTTTCGGACAATAAAGGTGAAACATGGCGACCGTAAAAAAAATCTAGCCAGATATGTTGATGGAGGTCGATGTTTAATATCCCCCTGAACCCTTGAAAGTGGTTTTTGCAATGCCATCTCTCCGACCCTAAAATTAAGAACAGTTTACTTAAGGGTGAAAATAGAACAAATAGTTTTTCTCAAAATCGGATCTGATGATTTTGATTGAAATTCGTATCTAGGCGCTGATTAAGATTATAAACCAAATGACTATTTTATTATTTCCATGACAATTATTTTAGAGTACTTTACTAAAGTGGAAATTTTCAAATCTATGTAACTATTAACTATTTGAGATACTAAATAACTTTTCATTGCAAAATTGTAGTATTATTAAAATTAAAAATCTTTTATATGAAATATATTTTTATAAAACCAACACTTTCTGAGATATTGGCAGATATAATAAAACAATTTGGTGAGCTTTAGTTGTAAAGAGATACTACTTAAGTCTTAACGCAATAATTCTCCAATACCATAGAGTAAGAAAATGTGTAGGTCTCTAAAAATCATTTATGTTCTCTTTCTTTCAACCTGTTAGGCGAAATGTTTGTACAGAAATGCTCTATCTCTATCATTTTAGACTGAATAGTCAATATTTAATAGCAATGCAATTACCATAGGATGTGCAATCCCTAATAAAATGTCAATTTTTTTTATTGGCCCAAACATAGAAATGAGGTAATTAATTATTTTAAAATAAAATTATAATTTTGAAAACCAGTCGTCAAAAAATGTTTTACTTGAGTAAAGCGCAATTTTTGCTTGAATTTGCTAGTGTATATCAGTTCGTTTCACATATATTACGAGTTTTGAGTAAATATCCCCATTTTCAAACAATAGAGCGAGAAAGTCCGTGTAGTAGTTCCGTACTATTAATTTTTCGGAAATAATTTGGGACAAGTTTGCGCGTTTCCTTTGTTTTTCCCGAAGAGGAAACAATGTTTCCTTTCATCTATTTCTAATGCGTTACAAGAAACAAAGTTTGCGTGTTTAGACGTGTTTGCCAACATTGTTGACAACAATCAACAGCGGATAGTCTGATTCTACCGTTCACCCAGAGCACACCATTTCCTTATTTTCTTCTTACGTCCTAGTTGGTCAAATCTTTCACGACTGAAAAAATAAACTCTTAAACTGATATAAATATTTCATACCAATACACTATTGTGGGATGTTACATATGAAGACCACGATTATCACATCAACATACCAAAGAAAGGTGACCTGGTGGTCTAAGGGTAAGGTGTCAGACTTCTATGCTGGCGGCCGGGGTTCAATCTTCGGTCCCGGCAAAGATTTATCTGATTACCAAACCCTTCCTTCACCTCTGACAAGACATCTTGTGAATGTGAGGAATGCCAGGCCTCCACAGTGGTTCGGATTCCACGTTAAACTGTAGGTCCTCCATTTCATATCACAATCACCCTACCATTACACATTAGCGTAAGTGCGTATAACCCGAACGGGTAGTAAGACGCGGTGCTAATAATAATAATAATAATAATAATAATAATAATAATATTAATAATAATAATAATAATATACCAAAGGTTTTAAACGAAATTGATGGAACGATCTCAGTATGTGCCAGTGAAGACGAAAAAAAGTTAACTGAACCTCCGTGTGTGGTTTCGTAGAGAGCAGAGGAAATATTAGAAATGGAAAAAAATAAGAAAAATGGCTGGAAAACTATGTTTTATCATTGAAGTATGGTCGTGATACAATGTTTGTTTAACTGTCTGCAAACAATGTAACAACAATTTTATTGTTTTCCATGTTTTCAAACTGTTTCCATATGTTTGTGAGCAGCAGCAGATNTTTTTTTTTTTTTTAGAATCAATAAGAAACAGTTTCCGAACAAAGTTTGCAAACAATGTTTCCAATTGTGTACTAGTCTCTAGGAAATTTCGGTCAGTGCAAGAAGCATATCCCACTCCTTCCAATGGTTTTACGAAATGGAACCAATTTAGATTTTTTTTAACTAATAGACTATCATAAAAATACATTTTCTTTGCACTTTTTACAAATGTATGTCTATGAATATTGTTAAAAAAAACCTATAAACTAAAAGGTGAATTTATTATTATTACATTTTGTATTCATAAATAATTTTCCTTTTAGTATTCTAAGGGAGTGAGATTGCATGTATAACAATCCGTGAGAGAAAGGGGAAAATTCGTGGGACTTGTAATAAACGTGGGATTAGCAGAGAAGAAAATACATTTGATCCTCCCCTATGGTTTTGTCGTCACTCATTTTTCGTTCTACCTTCTCGATAATATAGAACTCACCTCATAAATCCTTAGAATATTCCACTAGAACTTCCCTCTTGACAATAAAACATAACCCGTTTCGGTAGCGTAGTTGGCTAACGTGCTAGTCGTGTTGAGCTCGACTGCCAAAGACGGGGAGATCGAAGTTCGAATCTCAGTCGGGTTAACCGGGGTGGTTTTTTCCTAAATGTTTTTCCAATCTCCCTCCTCGCAAATACGGGTTCACTTCCTCTAAATTCAACCTTCCAAATTCCTAATTCATTAGCGTAGTTAGTAGTTATGCGTATAATCCGAACGGGTAGAAAGACGCAGTGCTAAAAAAATTTTTTAAAAATAAAACATATACTTCTATGGCAGTTGAGAAGTGTCTATTAAGTAGCGCCTCCGTATCCGCTGTATCAGTATCTGCGGTTTACTATTTTAAAAGTAGGCCTTTACAATTAAGAATCACCATTAGCGTGGAGAGAGGATGAGAAAACCACAACAATAAATCACTTGTCACAAACCACCCTCAGTTCCCTGAGCCAAGATTTCGGAGCCTCCTCGTCACCAGCTATCGATAGCTATCTGTTAATCACGCGCTCGCTCGCACGCTTGTCAGTCTGGCCGAACCCAAAAGTTACAATACCTACACCCTCACCCCACTTCATCTCCACATCTTGGCCATTGTGCTATAATATCACCATCATCACCATCATCATCACCTTCATCATGTGATCGCCGCAACAAGAAGAATGGATAACACTAAGTATACCGTAGTGTACAGTAGGCCTAAACGCTATTATAATGCACTATATCTAATGTTGGTAATGTCTTACTGTTAATTATTTATCAATTAAACTGTCACGGTATTTATTTATGTTACATGAATATAACATCATACGATATTTCGGTATTATCTGTGGTTTCACGTAACCGCGGTAGATCTAAGGAACGTATTACCGGTGGATATGGGGGCCCTACCTCACTATTTATGGTTCTATAACAAAAATTCTATAAAATATATGTAGATAAAAATATTTATACACATTATTTGTTATACTTTTTCTATGGTTAAAAGGGCCATAGCTTTCAACCACGGCCAAGGATGATTCATAAAAGGTTAAAAAAAGAAAAATGGGAACCCTCTTTGGTGGCCGCGTGGTCAAACGCGCTATTCTCGCAGGGTAATATAACTTCGAGGTTTAAATCTTGATTGGATGTTTTGAGGTGTTTTTTCCCAAAGTAGTTTACCACTTATCCCTCCACGCAAATGTGGATACACTTCCTATAAATATAAACTCGTTAATCCCTAAAACTATTAGCGTAATTAGTACTTAAGACTATAACCCTAACGGGTAGTGAGACGCTGTGCTAATAAATAATATGGGTGTGGTTGATTTTGCGTAGTGCAGGTTCTTCTTAAAAACTGGTTTAGCTTCTTGT
>CABFOW010005402.1:0-43072 GCA_902141385.1 Timema californicum | reverse complement strand
GGGTGTAATGAGGTGGACTGAATAGAACCAGCTCGAGATAGGGGTGGGGTGTAATGAGGTGGACTGAATATAACTAGTTCAAGATAGGGATAGGTGAAACATGCTTTTGAAAGTGTGGCAATACACCTTTGGGTTACAAATGTCATAGAGCAAGAAAGTAAGAATGGAAGACATCTAAATAGAAATAAAAGAACTAGGCGAGGATATTCTAAATAGCTTCTAGGGGCATCCAAATTCCAAATAAATTTTGGTGAGTACTTCTTAAAATATCTTTTAGAGGGATTCAATTTTCAAACATTTGACAAAGGAGACTTCTCTAAATAGCCTCTAAGAGTTTTTTAAATCTCAAAAATATAGGGAGGAACCTTATTTTAAATTGCCTTTATAAGATAATAATTAAAAAAAAAGCCCCACTATGTTAACTACAAATAGCTTCTAGGAGCATCCAGCTTTTTAACACCAACTTGGAGAGGAGGCTGGAAAGGTCCCCTTTACCTCTCACACAAGTAAAATTACCCCACTATTGTATAAAATAACTTATTTCTTAGTGTTTATTAGTAAGTCATAACTCATAACATAATGTCATAAACTTGCTATTTAAACCCCCTTACCCCCAAATAAGACTCCATATGACCATTTAAGTAATATTTAAAGAGGTTTGTTATTTCCAAATATAAATATCTCAAAATGAAGATACTAAAAACGTTTTATGCCATAAACAACCTTACATTTTGACCAAATATGTATATATATAAGTTTTAAATTACCTCAGGTATTGGAAACCAGATTTATCCTTCCTCAAACAAATGCAGCCATTGTTATTATGACCACAAAACAAGATTGTAAGCTATTTGAGGAGTATCTTTGAAGTTTAAAATATCAGAGCTGAATTGTCAACAGAAATATTAAATTTTTACATTTTTTATAAAAAAAAATTCAGGAAGATGGTTATACCTATTCCTATGGCTCCGCCATAGATGGTGCTTAAAATAGTTATCTTTGATTAATTATGTGAATTTCTTGTGTCATCGGTTTTTATTTATTTTTTCCTGTAGAAGCTATTAGCAGGTAATCAATCATAACATGGTTCTAGAACAATCACAGTGACCAGATCACCAGTTTAGTACCTATGTAATTAATTCCACATTGATACATTTTAGGCCCTTTTTGAGATTTAAACAGTGGTGACAGTACTGGTGTAAGTTATTTGTTTTGAACAAAGCTTTGTAAGAATAAGAGTTGTGAGGTTCCTCCACTATCAAATGTTAGACCATTGGGTGTCCCTAGAAACTATTTAAGGGTTGTTTTCAGTTTGGTACACAGTCCACATTATACTTCTACCAAATTAACAGACTCAAAAACTTATATAAAATATTTTGCTTATAAGATAAAGGTAAATTAAATTTTATAATTTGGCTGCATATAAAAACTGGCATTATGTAATGATCCAAAGAATTTGGAGCGAGTAAAATGTGCTCATATAACTCCCTGACCCTTAGCCAATAGAGAACAGAAATGTGCTAATGTGACAGATTCCAAACCAATCACAAGATTTCACTGCTCAGAGCGGGTTGAAATATTTAGCATTTTGTAAATCTGCATTCAAGAACCACTCTACACAAATATAATTGTATTCCAGGAGTGCAATGTGATATTATCAAGAAACACAGCAAATTTAACGGTGATACGAACCTAAAACATCTGTTAATCTCCTCAAAAAACAACACTTGTTTGCCATCAGATGTTTCTAGTTGACAGTGCAGAGCATCATGGGTCCATACAATTGTAATGATTGCCACCGCTATGCTCACTATTTTTAGTAAACATGTGAATAAATCTTTATTTTGCATTACGAATTAAATGTCCTCTTATCTAGATGGTCACAAAAAAATGTGTTTATTAACATTTTTTCTGTTAAACACTGTCAATTCAGGAAGAAGTTGTTTTCCCTAAAGTGGGCATGACGAAAGACAAAAGATGGATGTTCATCGCCAACACCGAAGAAATTAAACAAGGGGTTCGGGTTGAAATTTGCGAGTAAGTTTTTTTTTCATACAATTTTTGTCAGTGTCACATTTTGGCTTTTTGGTTTCTTTTTTAGCACCCCTAGATTATTTATAATAATGTGATTTCCTAAATATATTGGACTTCAAAATATAAGGATGTACGAAGTTCACTTTTTTAATTCGAAAGCAAAGTTGAATCTAATGAGAGATTTCCAAAGTCAAACAAACGTTTGAATATTATTATTATTATTATTAGCACCGCGTCTTACTACCCGATCGGGTTATAAGCACTTACGCTAATGTTGTAATGGTAAGGTGATTGTGAGATGAAATGAAGGACCTACAGTTTAACGTGGAACCCGAACCACGGTGGAGGCCTGGCATTACCCACATTCACAAGATGTTTTGTCAGAGGTGAAGGAGGGGTTTGGTAATCAGATAAATCTGTGCCAGGACCGAGGATTGGAACCCCGGCCGCCAGCACAGAAGTCTGACACCTTACCCCTAGACCACCAGGTCACCGTTTGAATATTAAAAGAATGCTAGAAAAAATATGCCACATAATTTATAAATTTAAGTATTAATTTTTTTTTTCATGCAAAAATTAATTTGTGATATACCCTTTGTCTACCCTATAAGGTAAGCTTAGCTTACATTTTTCCACTATGACAGGAGTCGGCAACCTTTCAGTAATGTTGTGCCAATGTAATATCAGCGTTTATATTTTATACTAGTTAACTAGTACAACTATTAATAATAATAATAATATTATTTAGCACTGCGTCTTACTACCCGTTCAGGTTATACGCTTTAAGTACTAATTACTCTAATGGATTAGGAATTGGGAAGGTTGAATTAGAGGGAGAGAACCCGCATTTGCGTGGAGGGAGAGTGGAAACCATTTAGGAAAAACCACTGCCAGTTCACCCGACCGAGATTCGAACCTCGATCTCCCTGTCCTCAACAGTCGAGCTCAACACGACAAGCGCATTAGCCAACTACGCCACCGAGGCGGGTAGTACAACTATTAAAACAAATTAAGTTGATCTTGTAAAATTTAAATGTGAAAACATGTTTCTAAATCAAATATATGAAATAACTACGGTTTCTTGAATATTTAATATTCTAATAGAAATCAGAATAAATTCAAAAATTATAAATGTATTTAGCAAAATTTAAGTTTTGAGAACAGTATTTTGAAACAAATCAATTGAACCACTTAAACATAAAAGATGTTATTAAAATTATTAGTCACATAAATAGTTTTAATTAAAAATGAAGTTTTTACATTGATTTTTATTCAAACGGCTCAGCATGCCACTCTTGCACATGTGCTGTAGGCTGCCCACCCCTGAACTATGGTGCAGCTTATAAGTTAGAGCCATAGTGTAATCTGTCAAGGTAAGACTTCTATCTTTCAGGGCTGACAGTGTGTTCATAAGAGCACAAGATGGTAGTGATTGAACATAAACATATATTTTAATTTGTGATTTTTATTGGTAAAGTTTAGTTTTTGTCGACCCTGGATTTTTTTTATACTTTTGAACAGGAGTCGAAGCTGACATGTTCTAAGAGAAACCAAGTTTTTGATGCTGTTCCCCACACACAACTTTCTACAGTGAATTTAGCGCCACTTGTTGGTAAAGAAACAGTGTTTTAGGCCATGACAAGGCGTTTGTAGTTAAAAAAAACATTGAAGGAAAGATAATAATAATAATATAGTAATTTAAATAGAAATAGAGAAAATATTATAATTATTATTAGCACCGCGTCTTACTACCCATTCGGGTTATACTCACTTATGCTAATGTGTAATGGTAGGTTTATTGTGAGATGAAATGGAGGACCTACAGTTTAACGTGGAATCCGAACCACTGTGGAGGCCTGGCATTCCCCACATTCACANAACCACTGTGGAGGCCTGGCATTCCCCACATTCACAAGATGTCTTGTCAGAGGTGAAGGAGGGGTTTGATAATCAGATAAATCTGTGCCGGGAACTGGGATTGAACCCCGGCCGCCAGCACAGAAGTCTGACACCTTACCCCTAGACCGCCAGTTCACCTACAAGTTACTATATTAAAATTAATAAATTTGTTAAAATAACTAATGTAAAGTCAAAATAATAAAAATAATAAACTACTTTAGTTAGTGTTCTAAGTGTCATAGAAGATTGTGACATTGGGTTTCACCTACCTTTTCAACACTAGTGATATTTACATATAAGAAGTGTAAGCCTTGAAAAATCTTTGAACTAAAAACCAATCAAGATTACTAAATTCAAGAATATATCAGGGGTAGCTTGTATGTTGTTACATTTTCATTTGGTGGCAGAAACATAAATAAACTGTGTACTCCTTACAGTATATTGTCAATATATGTTTGATATTTTAAAACATGTAGAACCTAAAAATATGTAACGACTTCTGTGAAGTAAAGTTACTTTATGACTCTTTGTTCTAGTTACACCAGGTATTCAGCCTGTAGTTTATAAATTAGCAGCCTGGTTCAAATGTTCATATATTGTAAACTGTTTGTGCCCTAGGAAACCCGACAACCCATGTTCCATGACACAGGGATTCCCTATCGGCTATGTCACGTCATGCCGTCAAAAGTATGTCATCCGCAAGATGTTGTCGCTGGAAGGAGACGGTTCCCCTACGCAAGATGACTTTTGGTTCCCATCTTGCTGCGCCTGTCATGTGGTACTGAGTACCGAGGTTGAAAGCAGGATGTTGTCGTCTGGAGGGCCCAAGCTGGGCAAGTGAGCCAGTGAAGAGGGAACAACTGTGGCTATGTCGAAAGAGAAGCATTGTTCACACAAACTCTGCACATTTATTTTTGGAGCGTTAGTGCTGACCAATTAATAAATATACACTATTTGGTATTAATATGTGTATCAACTACCACCAAGATAGTTTGTTTAATTCATAACTTGGTTTCATATAGCAAAATAATGTATACACATTAAATTGTTACATGTAATATTTAATCCTGTTGATCAATACCTCACCACAAATTACAATGTTGGAGCAATCTTTCACTTTTTGAAAGTTAAATTTATTTTGTTTTGCACAATGTGTTAATGCTTTTCTGGGATGGAGTAAGAATGAGGAAGATAAAATTTAAGGGAATGCACCCATATTTGCTTGAAGAGATAGTGGAAAAGTATTTATAAAAAATACACCCTAGGCCAGGATCAATCTCACCAGCAGAGACCAGACAAGTCTGACATTGAGAACCACAAGTTTTTGATTTACATCACTGTAAACTATGCAACTATAAATGTGTGAACTAAACCTTTTGTTCTGGCATCAAGTATTTTATTATTATTTATTAATAACAAAATTCTTGCTCCTACCCGGGCTTGAACCACAGTCCCCACAACAATGGATTGTATAGTTCAAAGACTATAGATTCATACTTGAATTATGTCATGTAGTTGGTACTAAATCTTATCTGATAACAAACTTTGCAAATTATATGTATGGAATAAAGTGCATTGAGCAAAAACAATTTGTAATATATATAATGTTAGGAAAGAGCACAAATAAAAGTAAAAACACACATATTTACACACACCTAGTAGTTATGCTAAACATGATGTTTACGTTTAAAACTATCAGTATATAGTTTCTGAAATGTAGAATATCTAATATATTTAAAAAAAATGATAAGCATACACTTGCTGATCATTAGTTTCAAGCATTTGAGCAGCAATGACAAGCAGTAAGCTCAATAATAAGTACATTGTCATTTATTTTCATTTATAAGTGGTGTAAACAACGACCTAGTCACTCAAGTAATGTGCCTGTGTACAGGTGTGTTTAGGAAGTAGCGATACAAGATGGGTCAGCTAGCAGGCTTAAGTCCACACTATACAAAAATGCACAAACAGGGCCAACTATTCCATGGCTGTTTCATGGCCAAGTTAAAACAATCATAATATTAAAAAAGATATGTTTTGTTTTCTTATTTTTTAATTAGTTATATAATAGGGCGGACTTATAGGCAGCCTATGTAGCCTATGTACTACTAAGTCAGATTAACTTAAAACACATAACATAAAAAAGATCTAATAAATATGAACTGTTTATAAATCTTTTCTATTTTCTAGTAAAAGAAGTAAAAAAAAAAATCTAAACCAGTTTCATGTTATCTTTCAAAAGTAAAAAGTTATTCTTCAGCCCCTTGTACACAATCTATAGTTCTGAATTTAGACACGGACGAATTAACCACGGTTGGCCAGCATACAAAGAAAACCTGTTTTATGCTGAATGCTGTGTGATTTGAGGAAAATATAAGATTTAAAGATTTTAATGCAATCATTTTGGTCCTGTAGCTATTTGTAAAATACATTAGTAATAATAACTATTTGTTTACACTCCATGAAATAAAATTAAATTACTGTAATCCGTGTGTACAGGTATTTATCGACTTCAATGTTTCTCCTTATTCCGTATCACATACCTATAATATCCAATAAGTCCACTTTTTAAATTCGAAACAAAGCTGAATGAAAGTTTGAATATAGTTTATTTATAGTTGAATGATTGAAAAAATAATTGTGCTTATTTATATAACAAAATAATTTAAAAAACTTCTGTGTACAACTGTTTGTACTAATTATAAGCTGACAAATCAAGTTTTTATCACAACATACAATTCAATTACTTTTATTTATTTCCTATTAATAAGTTTTTTTTTAAATGACTACCTACGTCTTGGTTTCGAGTGTTATTTACCAATTGGTTCTGACCAAGCCGAAGGACTAAAATGACATGAGTTTGTTTCATTAACAAGGTTGTTGATTGGGGTAGATTTGATATAACAGCTGGTAGGTTAGTACATGTACTGTGAATCGATGGAGAATACCTAGGAGTATGTAGCCCAGATCAGATAAATAATATATCAACCTCCAGGTTAAAATGGTTGCGCTCCTTTTGGCAGCTTGAGGCCTTCACCACTAGGTTCGCTGTGTTCAGTCCTATCGTCACCCAGCAGTGACACTAGCAAAGCACCGTGTTGAAGGACTCAAGCTGGCAAAAGGAGCGCAGCAAAACCCCTGTAAGGTTGAGAGTCTGTTTCTTACTTGTCTGTGGCCTAGATCAAATTGTGCCGTATTTATTTTATTTATAATTTAACGTGTTTTTTTTAGGTAACTTCCACAAATTATAAGAACTCTAAATAAACAAGATTAGTTTAAAAAAAATTACAAAACATATTTAAAGATAAGATGTGTTATAAGGAGAAGTAATGTTAATGTGTGATAATCTTGTTTTATGGTTTTACATATCTGTAATAGATGCCACTTACAGATTTCTAACCATCAATTGCTATCCATCATTTTGATATATATCATAGGTCTATATCCATCGTTAATATCCAGTCAGAACAAAATTGTATGTTAAAATCCAGCATGTTTTATAATTGGTACACAATTCTAACGTCAATGGTTGAAACTGAGATATTTAGTTCACTAAGAAAAGTAATAGAAAACCTCATATTGTTATTGTCTCGGTAATAAAAACTTTTAATTGTGTGCTTTGATCATAAACATTAAGCCATTAGGTGTGTTTTCAAGGTTGACCTTGTATCAATGTTTACAAAATGTTTAAGATCAAGACAATACCAGAGCTCGGTGTTTGGTACCGCTTTTCTTGGCCAGACTAAACACTGGTTACGACCACTGAGCTGAGAATTTGTGCTCCAATTTCAAAACAGCTTTACTTATTATGTTAAATTTAAAAGAGTATAACTTCATAGTCAATGGATTTTAAGTTTTGTAAATTAAAATGAACAGCAATTTCTAGCTATAAATACATGACTGTAAGTAGGTTCTTAAAAACAGTTTAGTTATGGATAAAAGAAAGTAGGTACAGTATGATCAAGGGCTATTTAATATTACATACAATCATGCTTCATGTTTTCTTAAGGATATTTTTGGGAAGATAGATTTAGCTTGACATGGTGTGTATATATTAGGACTAGTCAAAATAAGCACTAATCTAACTAAGAATAAAATTAAATAACCAATTTTTCGTCGATTTGGCTGTAAGATCTACTCAACACCAATCACAATTTTTGTTTGAGAAAAACATCTCTAAATCATGTTCATGCTCCAGCTTGGTCAGAACCACTTGGTTGAAAACACTCGGTACCAAGTCAATTGTGAAAACTCGCCTAATTTAACCACTAAACACACACATTAAGGTAATTTGTAGTGTACACTCCATTTACAGTGAAATCTTAGAGCAGCGGTTCTCAAAGTGTATGCCGCGACACCTTGGAGGATATTTTAAACAGATAGTTTTCAGTGCCCAACAGGTGCACATATCCCATTAGTAAGTAATTGTGGTTATTTAATAACAAAATGAAAAAAAATACACTTTAATTTTTGTGTGGTATTGTTCCGAGCTGTTATTTAAAAAAAGTTGCTCGGGTCTAACAGAACTGTTAGATATTTTTTTGATCTAGGGACGCATCTTACCTTGACACGCTCCATTATGGTCCTATCTTATAAGCTGCACCATTGATTGTCAAAATTGGCATCTTTTTTCAAAGCAAAGTTTAAGCCATTTAAAGATTTTGAAGCCTCACACACCCTGACTTTTAATATATTCCACCTCTTCCCTTCCATTTTCATCTCTCCTTGATTCCCTCGTCTTCATATGCTTGAATGGCACAGTGAGTTAGACCTTATTATATAGCTAGGTAATATATAAGTATAGGGATTATTTGACAAATATCTTGGTATCATTGGGGAATTACAATGGCAGTATTTATTTTAATAACACATTATAAATAAAATAAACACATCCCTTGAATAATACAGCATGCCAGATAAGACCCAGAATCAGTTTAGTAAGATTCGGTAAAATTTGTCACTGAATGTACAGAAACATGGTATGGTATATGTCATGGAAATAAATGTCACACTTTGAATCAATTTAATTTTTTAAGAAAATAACAGGGTTGTAGATGTTATAAATTGTTCAAGATGTCAATAAATGTACTTAAACATTGAAAATTAATACAAAATACATTATTAACAATAGTATTAAGGGGCAGGAGAAGAGTTTGGCACAAAGGTGACATCATCTTCCTTTCTTCTGTCTTCTATAGTAGAAGTCTTACACACATTTTAACACAAGTAGAGCAATATTTCGGCATTGTTGCCTTTATCAAACACAAAGTTTACTCTCTCTTATCTTTCTGTCTTTGATAAAGGCAACAATGCCGAAATATTATTCTATTTGTGTTAAAATGTGTGTGTGACTATTTCTATTATAGAAGACAGAAGAAAGGAAGAAGTCACCTTTGTGCATTGGACTCTTCCCACATTTTTCCTCTCTCCTCAGGTGGGCTTGTTTCATCAAATTTACTTTTAGTAGTTTAGTTTTCCTTTTCTTTAGTTTTATCAATTTACTTTAATAAAAAATTATTTAGTCATTGGGCCACCTCCTTTTTAAACAATATTGGTTGTTGATTAAATCCAATAAAATATTACAAAATCTGCTTTTATAATATTGAAATTAGACATATATAAGTATTTTGAAAATAAATTTATAAACTCTTACAATACCAATTATATATAAATTACTTCAAAATATATAATAACTCAATTTATGTAAATATGACTTCTGGGGTTAATTAAGTATTCAAAAAGTAATATGATTTAATGTAAGCTATTAAACAACATAGTCAATATGTATGTGTAAAAAAATTGTTTTTATTCGATTTGGAAAATATTGTATATCTTGCCATTACTAAATGTTATAAATGTTGCTGATAAATAAATAAAACATTAAACACGAGGTCTTTAAATGGATAATTTTTCCAGCTAGTTCGTAGAATTGATTTCCAAGATTACTAAGATATTAATTGTCACTATATTTGGAAGGAAGTGACATTTCACACACCCTCCTGATGAGTTTTAACAGAATGAAACTTTACTTCAAAATATATAATAACTCAATTTATGTAAATATGACTTCTGGGGTTAATTAAGTATTCAAAAAGTAATATGATTTAATGTAAGCTATTAAACAACATAGTCAATATGTATGTGTAAAAAAATTGTTTTTATTCGATTTGGAAAATATTGTATATCTTGCCATTACTAAATGTTATAAATGTTGCTGATAAATAAATAAAACATTAAACACGAGGTCTTTAAATGGATAATTTTTCCAGCTAGTTCGTAGAATTGATTTCCAAGATTACTAAGATATTAATTGTCACTATATTTGGAAGGAAGTGACATTTCACACACCCTCCTGATGAGTTTTAACAGAATGAAACTTAGATCAAGGGATTTCTTCCCAAGGCAGCCATTACCTCTTTCTCTATTGGCAGCAGTGTAAAGTGTGAACTGTGTTATCCTCATTGTAAAAGCCATCATGTGTTTGTTTTCTTTTGTTTTTAGACACCTTTACCTTCTTCAAAATATGACAAAATACCTCAAAACCAAAAACTAGGATTTAATTAAAGAGATGTAAGATATTATGATGAATTTAATATCCAAGGTGTTATGTTTGTTAATTTAAATAATATGATATCCAGATGCTGTTATAACCATAATTAACTAAGATAATAGCTTGGCTATTTAATCCATCATTATATGTGCATTCGTACAGTTGGTAGCATGAAGCCCTCCCAAGTCAAAGGTGGCTGCTTTATCTGATGGCTTGTAATCATAAATGATCATACTGCAGCTATCGAATTCCACACAGACTGCCTTAAAATATGATTGAAGAATTACCCTTGGAAAGGGACTACTCCTTAAGAGCTCAATGGTTAGAGCATTGGCGTACTAAGCAAAAGGTCCTGGCTTCAATTCTCGTGTCCACGGGTCAATATCAAATAATATGATACAGGATATTATTAAAGTTTTAAAAATAAAAAGAGCTAATTGAATGTAACTTTTCTGAAATCAAACTAAACATTCTGAAATTGCATGCTATCTGAACTCGAGATTCAAACAAACGGCCCTTAAAGAAAGGGGTAGTGTTCTACTCCACCAAAAATTCAGTAACATAGATATAAGAGTTGGGTCAAATCTAAATTACTTAAAGTCTGAAAATTTGAATCAAAATCCCAAAAAACATGGGAAACAAGATACTTTCCCACATTGATAGTTGTCTCTTATCTTGTCTCAGCCTGATTTTGTTCGCCTCATTTCTTTAGTTGCTGTAGAAAAAATAACCAAACAAATTCCTTTTTTGTTAAAGTTGTCACGTTATATTAAATTACTAATAAGCAACATAATAACTCTAAACCTCCAACATAAAAAAAAAATGTTTATCCCAAATTTGACAATTTTTTTGAATTCTTGAATTTCAAATACCATAAAGGCCCCATCCTTAACATACACAAATTACCTTAGGACAGCATATTCACATTTATCTGAGGTAATAAAAGTATTAACTAATCAATTATGAAGTCTTAAAGGAAAACATATACAGTCAACTTTGGTCATAATGAACATCTACAGACTCAGATAGTTTGTCCAAAGTTCACTAAAACAGATTTTTATTCTTTTTAATCTGAAAGTAGTGGGTTAGCTACCTTCAAAATAAGAGTTCAAATACAATCGCTCTTTATTGAAACCTATTAATTGATCTTTAAAAAATCTGTTGTTTACTGTATACTGTTTTAATTAATATTTTTTTACAGGTCCTTTTCTTGAGTCTGCTTTTTTCACACTATCCATGCATCCAAAAAACTAAACTGAGTATAAAAGTTTTTTTTTTTTAGTTTCATATACCCTGTAGATTCTCGAAGAAAGGGATTAGTGAAAACAATCACTAGATGGCCACAGACTGCCCTTTCACTGTCCTGTAACTCCTGTCGTGTTAATTCAACTCAGAAGATTGTCTTCCTTTACTTGCCGCAGACAAAGGTATTAAAACTTACTCAAGGTCAATGAGTACAGTGACTGTTTAAGCTCAACACTTCCCCTCTACCACTCCCCCGTCCGTACTTTCAGTCAAGCTTTGTGATACCTAAACAAGAACTCAGAGAATTAGTGTCTTCAATTTCAAACAACCAACAAGTTATGTTGTTAATTAAGTATGATGTTAGAATGACATTTATTATTGAAAGTTTCAATTTTTCTGTTCATTAGAACCAAAGTTGAGAGTTCTTCATATACAAATTTTTTAACACACATCAAAATGTATGTGGGCTGGGACCAATGAATTAGGTTCACTGTAGCTGAATGTTCGCTACAGCCGAGTTCACTAATACCAGAGTTGACTGTGTATTCACTATTTGAGCTACATTTTGTTATATTTGGGGGAAGGCACAGGAAAGTTGGATAGGAACATATAAAAGGGAACTAATACATTGCTTCTACTGGACAAAGAGGTAATTGTTGCCGCTTGGAGAAAATCCCTTGACCTAGTTTTCATTCTATTAGATCTCATGAGGAGGAAGTGTGGAACATGAAACAGAATTTCCTAAAATGGGAAATAGAATAGATAAGAGTTAATATTTAATATAATACTAGAGCAAAAAAGTTGAAAAAATTAATATCTCACTTTAAAGTTCACTATGTCTTGGTCGTAAGAATAGCCTCGACATAAATGCCAGTTACATTTGTCTTTGGCGGCGTGAGTTCCAATATTTTACTGAACAGCGAGTACAGATCAATAGTGTTGAATGGAGATACCACATAATTCTTCTTGATGCATGGGCCCCATGAAAGAAAGAATGGCCGCATATTCGGCTCCGAGTTGTCGTAGCCATGGAGACCAAACACCATTTTAGGTGACACTGTGGGATAGTGAATTCAATTCATTTATTTTATTTATTTGAGATTTTAACATCCACTTTCTGAATAAAAACAAAATAGTAGGCTCTAGGGCAGGGGTCGGCAAAAGAAAACTATATTGTCATGGAAAAGCAAGCTTACCTTGCAATATTCCACTATGGTACAGCTTATAAGATAGGGACATAGTATAATCCGTCAAGGTATGACTGCTACTTTTTAAGGTAAACAGAGTATTCAATAAAGAGAAGGACAGAAGTATGAGGAGGAAATATCGAATTTAAGGAGTAACCGTAAAATTTATAAAAAAAAATAGTTAAATGGAGAGCGGAGAAACCAAGGGTGATTGCGGTACCTTTGATAGATATATAAGTCGATTGGGGCCCCAAAAAGGTTTCCAACCCCTACTCTAGGGACTATACTGTATATCTGCAATTTACATAATAGATTAATTATCACTAAACTTTTTTTTAAATTACACATTGTGATGTATGTATATTATCTTTTGAACTTAAAGACAAAATTTTGACCAAATATGGTAGTTACAGTTAAACTTCATTAATCCAGATTAAATGGGGAGGTGAGGTAGATAGTTTGGATTACCAAAATTCCAGATAAACCACAAGGGTATTTATAAAATCATATATAAATTCTACCTGGAGCAGATAAATCTTATGTAAGTATTAGATTAGGCAGTGTGTTGATTACAAATCTGTAATTATGATTTAAAAATCAACCAAACTGGAAGCGAACTGGATGATCCTGGATCTGTTGAACAAGTAGCACTTGAAGGTAGACGGGGTTTTAAGAAGCGATCAACCTTATTTTGTGAAAGTTTGATACACATTTCTTTTGATATAAGTTCAAGTAAATGTCTTAAAAAAATTTTTTTTACTCTCATGAATTATTATTATTAATTATTATTATTAGCACCGCGTCTTACTACCCGTTCGGGTTATACGCACTTACGCTAATGTGTAATGGTAGGGTGACTGTGAGATGAAATGGAGGACCTACAGTTTAACATGGGATCCGAACCACGGTGGAGGCCTGGCATTCCACACATTCACAAGTTGTGATTAATACACGTCTTGTCAGAGGTGAAGGAAGTGTTTGGTAATCAGATAAATCTTTGCCGGGACCGAGGACTCATGAATTAAATTAAAAACATAATTCAATGAGATGAAAAATTAACTATAGTCTGAACTATAATCTGAAGATTTTACTGGTTTTTTGCTTTATGGTAACATTTTATAGTCACTATCTGTGTGAGAGAGCCATCTGTAATAAACAAAAGTTATGTTGTAACTTACTTGTGATGTGCCATTCTCTCGCAAAGTACTGCTCCGCAGCGTACATGTCATGGAAACCATAACCTTCATCCGCCACTGCCAATAGCGGAGGAGTGCGAAGGTTGTTCTTGTAATGCCATCTTTCCGGAAGTTCAGCTTTACGGTAGATCTTGTAATGACGGTTCTTTGATGAGGTTTTTAATGTTTGGTACACTGTGTTTTCTTTGCCTTCAAGGATAAACACAAAAATGCATGGAATATTTTATGAGTGTTTTCCAAACGGAGGAGATTTTATCTTAACAAGGTGAAAATACAAGGATGGGAGCCTAATACATACATACCAATATACAAACATACCTACATACATACATACCAAACATAGCATACATAGCATACATGCATTCTCCACACTTCCCTATCCTTGCATATTCCCTTCTCTTCAACAACATCCATACACAGAGTCATACATACTATTTTATTCTTAAAACTCTTAATGTTTCTCTTTTTCACAAAATCATCTACAACATTTAGACACGTCTTACATGGTCTACCGCTTCCTTTTGAACCATACACTCTACCTTCATATATTTGTTTTGTCGCTCGATCCATACTCATCCTCTCATATGCCCAAACCACCGTAAGGCACTTCCTTCACATTGCTCTATTGGATTCCCTTTCAAACCACACTCCTTCAGCACCCATTCATCACTGGCTCTGTCCATATGAGTTTTTCCACATACATTTCTTAGATATCTCATTCCGATCACATCCACCTTGCTCTTGTGTTTCTACAGACAAACCCACGCTTCACATACGTAAAACAATCTTGGCGTTAACACACTTTTATATACTGTCATCTTTGCCTCTTTTGATACTACCTCATTCTTTGCAATAGTCCACATTCATCCAACTAATACGAGATGATTTCACCTGTCTGTCGATTTAACCAACTATCCTTCCATTTTTAAAGAAAATTCTGCCCAGATAGACAGATTTGATGCATTCTGCAAGTCACTTTCCTTCTCAGCAATTAATACAGCATCATCTCTATATAACAATATTCTCACATTCCCATTGTCCAATTGTACACCAACTGCGTCCTCACAAGCACCCCTCATACACTTAACCATGAAAACATTAAACATCCATGGAGGCAAAACACTACCTTGTCTAACACGCTGTTCAATGTCAAAGCATTCGCTCAAAGCTCCATCCACCCTAACACACGCTTTACTTCCATCATACACCACCTTAATGGCATTTTATAACCATGCATCTGCACCATACTCTCTAAGAACATTCCATAACATATTCTTATTCACCCGATCATACACTTTCTCCAGATCAACAAATGCACAATAAACTTTCTTTTTTAGTGCCAAACATTTCTCAATCACTTGCTGCAATGCAAATCCTGGTCCATGCAACCTGGCATGGAACCACATTGCACACCCCAAGTCTTGCCCGAAGCTCTTTTACGCACTCTCTCAATTAAAACTCTCCAAAAAAACTTTGCCTGGAATACTCAACAAACAATCGCCCTATAGTTCCAACATTCACTCTTACTGCCTTTGGCTTTATACAAAGGAACAATGAAGGCATTCTTTCAGTCATTAGGAACTTTAGCAATCCCAGTACACACAATGAACAACTCACACAATCTTGCAAGTAATACCGTGCCCTCATACTTAAGCATTTCACTTGTAATCAATTCCATCTGCGCTTGCAGATTTGCCATTCTATAACATTTTCATAGCTTTAAGCACTCCAGCCTTGTTAATTCTTTCACTCCTTATAAATGTTTCCCTATTTTCTGCTACATTCTCCACATTTTCGCCATACAATTACTCAAAATACTTTCTTCGTCACTCTCGTATACCATTTTCATCCAAGATCACCTCACCATGTACATTCTGAATGCCATAATATGTATTTCCTTGCACTCCTGGTTTCATTCTCTTTACCTACTTCCAGAACAACTTATTACCTTCAAAATCATTCTCCTTTTATTCTCCTTACTCTCCTTTACTACTTTCTTTGCATTAATCTTTTTCTCTTTGTATATGTCCCACAGCGATCATTCGTTTGTATGCTTCTTTCTCTTTTCTCACAGCTTATTTTACCTGTTCATTCCACCATACATCTCTTTTTAAGTTTCCCACCACCACAGATACACACATGACTTTCATACACTCAACTACACCCTCTTTTATTCTGTTCAACCTTTTTTTCAATAGCATTAGCATTTATTTTGACATTCCATTCATTCTCTTGTAAAGTTAATTTTTCACCCAGCAATCTTTCATATTGCGGTTTCATACTTTTATCCTGCAACTTTTCCACTTTCACTCTTACTTGCTTACTACTCTTGCGGCGCTTCCTTACAAAATTCCTACCTAATTCAACTTCTGGAATCTCTAGAAAGTAATCCGTTCCACATTCAGCTCCATGCACAGCCCTAGTATTCTTTACTAACCTTCTAGGTCTCTCATCATATATCTCAAAATCAGTCATCGTTCTTAAATCGCCCCTTTGCCATGTATACGAGTGAATATCTGTGTGAATAAACCATGTGTTCAACACAAATAAACCTTTTTCTAAACACAGACTCACTAATTCATTACCATTCTCGTTCACCCTGTCATCACCATACCTTCCTATCACTCTTTCTGAATTCTCTTCTTGGGTACCCACCCATCCATTCATATTTCCAAACAAAATAATTCTTTGGCCCGGTTCACATGCATTCAAGACTTCATTGAGCTCATTCCAAAGCTCCACTCTCACATTCTCATCTTCACCTACCATCGGAGCATAAACAGCGACCAACATAATTCTACAAATACCTATTTTCACAAGTACTCATAGACGTCTAGATGACACCAACTCATACATTCTCACAAACAGCTTAGCTGTTGGGCTAAAGATTAAACCTAGCTACTTCCTGACTTCCCCTAAGCCATTTATCCACACCTGATCACGGTGCCAGGCTACCATCACTCATAATCAAAACATCTTTCTCTTTTCACTTGGTTTCACATACACACAAAATATCAATTTTTCTTCCAATCATTTCCTCTTGCAGTTCATTCTCTTTGCCACACACTCCTTTGTTCCAATAGTCCATATTCTCGCCAGTTTGTCAACAGGTGGGCCCTTTACTTTTAACCTCAGCTGCCCATCATAGCTTTGGTCATCCGAGCCTATTCTTTCACAGTTTCTTGTAGTAGTTTTAAATAGAGTAGACCAGGTTACAAGCCTTGGTCGTACCTGCACCCATGACAGTATTCGCTGCTTACGATAAGGATTTTGTAACGATTGGTAGTGGCACATTTTACCCACTATACCACAAATACAACCGCTGCTCAGTCTTAACCTGAGCGAGCTTGCACTATTCCTGCAAACAAGTGTCCTTACTAGAGAGACTGCCTTGCTGGCCAGTATTCCGTCGCCTGTGTCACTACCACTAGGACACACCAGGACACAAGAGCCTTGAATAACTAAGGATATTTGAGGATTCAAGATTAAAAACAAAAAATTCAAAATGTTGATTTGGAATTTGTTTTAGAGCTCTAAGACTGATTAACTATTAGTTTTACAGGCCCAATATTATTATAAAACAAACTTATCAAAAAGAGCCCAGACCATCATTTTAACATTTAACTTTCATATATTATTTCTATTTTCTATTACTCTATTGTACCTATAGTTCATCATTTTTTCCATGATTCAGTTTTGTAAATATTGAATTCAACCCATTTCTACGACGGATTATAAAATGAGGCATCACAGCACATCTAATAAAACCACAACCATCACACGCACCAGAGATTTTAGTAATTCAATAACAAGTCAGACAAAAACACATGCACACAAGACGTGTCACCCGAAACCAAACCTGTGTTACTTAACATAAAGTTGGCCTCCTTGACCCCTTGGCCATTTCATTATGCCTTATGTTGGGATAGTAGGGTCCAAGCAAGATAGGGTTCGTATTATTTCATTTTTATGAAATAAATAAATCAAATATTGCTTCAGTAGGAACAGAGCGTTAGTTACATTTTATACACATAGTAATTCTGATAGTTTTAGAATATACAGTATGTATTGTTTGACAAGGATTTTTTCTCTTTATTTAACAAATAACTAGTCAAATGCTATGGTGCTCATGACAGATATTCAATAAAATTGTTGAAATTACAATATTTAGAAAATTGAGCTATTTGTATCTAATGGATTAAATAGCCTACTTATATAGCTGTTGGTTAAGGTTATAGCCGCATTTAAATATCATATTCTTTAAATTTAAAAATGACACTTGAGGATGGGAACAGAACCCAGGAGTTGTCCCATCCAATTCGCATTCCCTTCCAACTGACATAAATATTAAATCTTAACAAGCGTATTAGCAAAGCATAAAGTAGTTTTGTATTTTATTCATATATTCCAACTTATATAAGTTACAGTACCAATTTTAGGGAATATTTGCAAAACAGGTGAGGTATCGACTTCTTGGAACAAAGTTTTATCCACAAAGTCTGTGAGGTTTATTATCCTGGGGAAAGTGACACTATCCATTCCATGATCACTCAGTTGAACCACATTCACCTTTCCGAGCAAGTTATTAGCCGACAGCTTCTGACGTAGGTACCTTGCAACACAAGAGAAAGGACACAAAAGTTGTCAACACCTTGACAGTTTTATATTTATATAAATATAACTACAATAGGGTAATATTTTAATGTGAAAAACAATATATTGTACATATTATGTATATATTACCATCATTTTTTGTATCACTTCAAGTTATGAGTTATGTAAACAGTGGCATTTTTAAGTAATACCCTCCCCTCCCCTTTCCCCCCGTTCCCTTCGGCAACCGAGTGCAGCGCCTGATCAGCACAACTTTTACATAGATTGCGAGAATTGTAGGATATTAAAAAGCTTGGGAAAAAGTTTTGATGTATTTTATATGCCCTTTGTCACCTCTTTTATTGTTGTATGAGGCAACAGTAAATTTTATAAATAAACTTTCTAAATAATTTACAGGAGTTACTAAAATTACACTTATATTTTAATTAAATGATTGATATAAAATATCTAAGAATAATGTTTGATGAAATATATAATATCACACTTTATGAAGATTTGTTTCAGAATGAGGGTTTTCAACTAAAACTTGCCACTACGTTCTCGAACAAGTCACAACCATGAACACCCAACATGAACAATGACACAAAGTTTTACGAGGTCTCACACCTGTCGATCAGAGAAGACGAGGGAACAAAGACAGGCTCTAGACACCAGTCTTTGCTATTTCAAAAACTAGAGCTCTCACATCATATCTGTTGAGATGGCAACATGTCTGTAAGTTTCCTCTAGAGAGAGATTTGTCCGCTCCTAGTCCTGACCAACCTGGCCTACACTTGAGTATGCCACTACATGTAAGACTTTTCAATGAGATTGTAAACTAGTTTGAATATTTAATAAACACTATCACGATTATACATTTACAGATTGATAAGTACATTCATGGTAAGTTTTAAATTTGTTAATAAAACTATATTTTGTTTCATTATCATTTTTAACATTTATTAAAAATAAATTAAAGTGGTCCTGATGAAATAAAGTGTGTATTAAAAAATGTTTGTTCAAGAATATATATTTACTCGCATTGGTGGTTGTGTGGTCTGATGTGTCACTCTCATGTTGGACTGGATTGACGGTGACGGGGAGATCACGGTTCAAATCTCATTCAGGTGTTTTTGCCGTAAGCAGTTTCTCACCCTTCCTTCTTACAGACGCAGGCACATTTCCTCTAAAATTATACCTTCAGTCCTGTCCTATTAGCATAACTAATGTACGAGTATAAACCAAACCGATACTAAGAAGTGGTTGAAAAACTTAATAGCAAAAATCAAACAATGTATCCGAGTGAATGCATGATATGAATTAGATATTTACATTTGAAATAAAAAGTGCCCTCACTATATTTGTAGCGATAGTGGATCAAACGTTGATAGTGTTGGATTTAAGTCTCGGTGAAACTTTGGATATAAGTGTATGTATATATATATATATATAAATGAACTACAAAAATTACCTGGTAATGTTGTCTAGCTTCTCAATGTGAGTTATCACAACAGGAGACTCAGGCCCAAAAGCATGTGCTCTTCTGTCGGGCTCCTCGAAATATAGCATCACAAGGTTGGCAGGAGTGGATCTGTGAAGAATCCAACCAATCACGGTGTCAACCCTGATTTCCCAAGCTGTGTTCAGGTCGAAAGGTTGTCGGAACGTTGGCAAAGTTTGTTTGTACTCAAACTCGCCGCCTGGCCACATCATTACACCACTGTGGCGGCCGTCCCTTGCATTTTGATTCAACGTCTGTCAACAAGTTGAGTTGCCCATCAATATATTGAGATTGAGCCATAAACGTAACAAGAATAGAAATGAACCTATTCCCTGTTCCAAGCTGTCACTGGACTGTCAGAGAGATTATTTGAGGCTGCTTTTAGGTGGGCAAGGAGAAGGGATTGTTGAGAGAATGAGATTTCTGAGTATTCCGGAGGAAGGGGGTGGAGGAGGGAAGGAGACAGTACGCTAAAGTCCTGTAAGAGTTAGGTAAAGGATAGTCAAGGTAAACAACTATTGCCCGCAAAAGTGTGTTAAGCGAGGTAATGATCCAAAGCTGTGGACATCAAGAATTTGAAAAGTAGCTATTAAAAAAAACCTTTCTCGTAGAGGCAAAAATTAAGTACCTAATGAGTCTGAACTGATTCACCATATGTTTGAAATATATATAAAAAATGTGATTATTAAGATCGATCAAAAGAAAATAGATCATTACAAAGGGCTATATAAAAATGTAATAGTAAATATTTTATAAAGTAACAAGGCAATAATATTATAATCGCAACCTTTACAAGATCATTTATAGCAAGACATTATGGGAATTTAAAAAATGTTCTCTACTTTAAATTAATAGTTTTTGAGATACCTACTAAACTAATTCTTTTAATTAAAACATCAATTTTATCAAATTAAAAAAAAAATGAAATCATAACACAGCCAGAACCTGTTATTTGAAGCCAACAGTTAAATTTCTGTAAAAAGTCCCGAGACTTTAACACCGTTAATATTTCAACTTCGCCATTCTGTTTGGCATCCTCTCTTTTTTCCATCCTCATCACATGTCCATTCCATCCGAGCCTTGCCTATTCTACAATCTCATGTTCTGCCCCTAATCTCAGATAACGTAATTACCCATGCTGCTTCTCCTTGTGACAGTTAGCATGCATAAACATATATTATAATATTAGCTGTAGATTGGGGCAAACAAATATAATCTTCACCTACCTAAGAAAAACCAACTGTACTTTACATGTACTACTGATTCCAGCCATATATTTTCCACTACCGGCTTGCTAGGCCTGTCATAGCTTCATATGGCTTATAATATAACTTGAGACTAATATCAGCACAACACCCAGCCCCCTGGTCGTTAATTTATCAATGTGAAAGGGTAACCCATATTTCACCAATGATACACTTTTCGGCCATGCCGGGAATCGAACCCGGGACCCTTAGCTCAGTAAGCAGATACGCTGCCGACTGAGCTAAGATAGCCGACTCGAAACCCCAAATCTCAAATCCTAATTTAATGAAACATATGAAACATAAGAGGTTTATTCTAATATATTTAATCTTAAGTTGCTAGAAAAAATTGTATTCATTCTTATTTAAAGCATTAATTATAATATCCACACGTTCAGTCAAGTGGTAAATGAATGGTTTAGAATCAGCTTTTTAGGTGTGGCTTAAGATTAAATAAGTAAGCTTAATTCATATGTGTCTATTCAATTTGACCAATGACATTCCTGACTCTATCACTGATTTCCCCTGATCATTCCTAAAGTCCCGACTCAAAAGTATGTCACACCCTTTTCCCTGCCTATGTCTTTTTATGAATTATAATAAGCTTTAAAATTTAAATAAACATGTTATTTTATTTTTATTAACATAAGTCTACTAGGAATTAGAAAATATTAACATATATTACACAGCTATAAAAAAAAGTTTAAATCACATTGTAATTAAGTAACATCTGATTTGGTTGGGCCAACAAGTTAGGTTGTCTATTGCCCGTTCTGTCTCCCTTGCCCGCTCTTTCTGCCACTACCATGCCTGACCTAACTGCAAGATGACTTTCCCGATAAATAACTGCTGCGGAGTATTTAAAATAAGTCGGTGCTCTCGAACATTTTTATTTTGGTGTGAATAAGTTTAAGTCTGATTTTGATTATTATATTTCATATTTTGAGCAAAACTAACATTTCCCTGGATTTATTTCTATAATATACAAAATTCCCAGACTCATTCCTGACCACTTCCAATTTCTGTTTTCCCAGATGGTAGAAACCTTGTATGTATCATAAACTGATTGGTTTTGTGGATAACCATCACCTGTCCTGAGAGCTGGGATGGATCAGTGGAAGAGCATTGACGTGCAAAACCAAAGGTCCCGGGTGCGATTCCCGTGTCCAGGTTGTGATTCTTCACTTTATTGAATAAGTACGCTGTATAAAATTTAGAGAACAAATTCAAGCTCAAATTCAGATTTGAATATCTAGAATATATTTTATTTTATAAATTTTGTTTAAGTGCTCTTATACTGTTATATTGGTGGTATAGTTCAACATAATTATGGAAAAAACTTAGAAAACTATCATCCAAACTATTAATTTATCACTCCTCTCAATGTGTGAATGTTATAGTGAATACATTAAAACAAAGAGATTTAACATCTACTTACTTGTATTTTCTATGTAACCTTAAGAATTAATATAGTAAAGTAAACCTTATAAGTTCACAATGTTTTCTAAAATTTCGAACCAAATTTATAAGTATATTGAAGACTCAGATTTGTAAGATATTCAAATCAACCCATCTCTATTAAAAATATAAAAATAGTTTATAACACTTATCTGAATAAACCAATTTTTCTAGCACTTAAGTTAATGTGACGGTATAGTGGTCAAATCCTGTTTGATCCCTGGCACTTAAAATTTATCTAACAATGCCTCAATTCCGGTCTAGAAAACTGAGATTAACGGTTGGAGTGTTCACTGAGCTGGTCACATGGCACCCTCTATTTCCAGAAGTTGGCACTATATCTTACAACAGACAGCGGCCACTCGGTCGGTATGGCTCAATCACAGTCCAATTTCATGCAGTTAAGGTTTATTAAATTAATACAAAGAGAGCCTTAACCCTAGTTTGCCATATGTTTATGTATAGCCCGTCATGGTGGTTGAATGGTCTAAGGCGCCACTGTACTGTCAGTGACGAGGAGGGTTTGAATCCCAGTCGAGTGTGTGTGAGCGATCAGTTTATTAAAATGAAAGATATATTAAAATGTAATTTAGTTTCAGAGGACTAGTTTTACAAATACCAAAACTGAGTCAGGATTTGAACGTTGGTATATTAAAGTGTATTTTGTGGAGCCTGTCTTTGAGGGATGTATTCGGCTGGAGATACACAGGTGAATCTGAGAACGATGGTCTGGACTGGACGTAGAGTATGTTCTTCTTAATAATATTAATTTGCGAGAGGAGCTTCTCTAAACACTCGAATTTAATGAGTACATATTATAAAACGGAAACGCACAGATATTGAACACTATCAAAAATCACGCACTAAATAATTCCACACAGAGTTTTGGAGAAGTTCATATTCAAATAAACAAGAACAAGAGAAGTTCACTGAGCTGTCATAGAGATTGGTTTTCAAAGCACACTGTTTGCAGAGTACCCAACGCCAGGTGTAACAGGGGTGGCTTTAGGAATGTGGGCAAGGGTAGGGGTTAGCGAATTCCGAGAAATATGCCGGCATGCAGAGTAGAGTGGGGAAAATAGGGGGGAAATAACCAGTAAACGGTACCTAGGCAACAATCAGTGTTTCTAAGTGAAAAGAGCAAATAATGGAATATTCAACATAGTGGTCCCCAAATGGTTCTTCCCACTCTCTCCACACAAATGTGGTTACACTCGCAATAAATTCAACCTTAGTGATCCTATCACATTAGTATATTGGTACATGAGGGTATAGGCTTTACGGGTAGTAAGGCACTGGGGTGTTTTTTATTTATTTATAGACTATATTATAAAGTGTTAGATCTTCAGATAACGCTAAAAGAAGTTTAAATATCTAAAAAAAAACATTACTCTAGTTTCATAAAAACTGTTAGTATAGCATACTAAAACTTCAACTAATGCTCATGCTAAGATTAAATTAAACAACAGAAATAAGCTACATTGTAGTTTGCAGGGTCCAAGACGACTCACCGAGTGATTTTATCTGGCCCACAAAAGATTTATCAAACAAATAAATTGTGTGCATAGTAATAGACTAATAAATAATTACTATATGAGAGATAATACCTGCTTCAGTGGTCGCGTGGTCTAAGGTTCTAATCACTAGAATGCCGATGATGAGGAGGTCGAGGTTCAATCTCAGTTGAGTGTATTGAGGGTGGTTTTCTACTCATCAATGCCAATGCGTTTATATTTCCTCTAAATTCTGCCTCTCTCATTCCTACTACATTAGTGTAAATAAGCACATAGTCTAGATGAGTGGAAATATATAGTGCAGATAAAGATCGCTCAATGATTTCTACAGAAAGAGGATATTGTCAAAACTTTATGAGTCCACCCATACATAATGTGATTTAATAAGATTGTAAAACAATTTTATTAGTTAATGGCTAGAAAACAAATATATTATATTGATTTCATGATAGAGATGTGTATTTTAAAATTGATAGTAGTAATAACTAATAACAAAAATGATTGACTAGTTTATTGTTCCAATCATTTCCCTAATGCTTTTGTTAGGAACATTATGATTCATCAAATTCCACCAGACACAAGTTACACTGATTTAGTTTGTAAGGGCTGCTGTGGTATTATGTCTTTAAAAATTGCTCAACCACTTTAGATCTGAGTGGGGTTAAATCCTTTTAAGCCTTAAGTGGTCTGAAAGTAAGTGATATTGTTCAATAGCCTCATGCCCTAGATTTGTTTAAAGTGCCTCAAATAATAATGTTTATACTATTCCTATTAAAGAATATTTTATTTACATGACTCACCCAAATTGGCGTGACCTCACTATTTTTATAGAGATCAGCACTGTACCCAAGCACCCTTTTCTTGACGGGGTCATACACACTGTTTCCTAGAACTCCGTGACTCTCCGGGTACAGGCCCGTAGCGATAGAATGGTGGTTAGGGAACGTCTTGGTCGGAAAAACATTGTGCATGTATTCTGCTCGAGATCCTTCTTGTTTCAACGAGTCCATAGTCGGAGTCACTCCTTTGTTGAAATAGTTGTATCGAAAACCATCAAACGACACAACTAAAAGGATTGGATGGGTTGAGAGAGCATCACTAGATTTCAGAATAAACAGCAGAGAGGACGCTATTGCAGCCCACATTTCAACGTAGTTTTAAAATAGATCACTAAATAAATTATAGTTATTCGAAATAACAAATAACCTATTAAGATTTATGTTTTAATGTCATTAAAATCCAGTGCTATTGATTAAAAAACTTGTATATGTTGTGAAAACTTAGCCAAATAACATGGCTTGATAAAGATGTACTATTTTTTAGACACTAAATACCATTCAAATACTATATTTCTTTTTAAAATAATTTTAATGTCCCCACATAGCAGTCTAGTACAAGTCCTACAAGTGTATGGTCTTTAATAATACTGTTTCTTGGAAAATATTTATATGAGGAAAGTTGTTTGATAATGATAGGGTCAGTGGTTTTTTTTTCATATCTGGGTGATAAGAAAATAAAAAACAAACCCAAGCGGACACAAATATAAAACCACAGATGTTATCTTACGTTTGGATGGGAGATACATAACTATTCAGAAAGGTCTTGTTTTTAAGTTGCACAATGAAAACAAAAGTTTTTAGAGGTAAAAGTAGAACTATTATTACAGGAAGTGACATATTAAAGTGGTCCACTAAAATAATTTAAAATAGTGATCATCTGATTCATTAAGTTAATTTCAAGGTCATCCAAACTAGAGTTTTTATTTAAGTGAATATTTTATCCCCAAATATTATTCAACAAAAAATTAGTAAAGTTCCAACTAAAAGTCAAAAGAGGACCTGAAAGATGGGACATTTTAATGGATATGATTATCATCATTACATTTTAAGTGTAAACAAAAACTTAATAAAACCCCTCCCTCTTACCTCCCTCCACCCTTTACCCATGATCTGGGATTGAACCTGGGTCTCTTGGTTTAGGAGTTAAAGATGATTATACAAATCTAGCTCTTCTAAGAGTATGTATATATAAATCATTTGGACTGATATTAAACATGAAATCAGTCTAGGACTGGATCAGAGAAAAGTAATACTAAATCTAAATATTTTATTTAATAAGTGATGATTTTCAAAATTCTCATGAACTTCTTAAAACCTTTCTGCAAGTCAAAGTCGATTAGGAAGGTTGAATTTATTGGAAGTGTACCAGCTTGTGGAAAGCCACTCACAAAAATCTAGCCTCAGTACACCTAACATGGATTTGAACACCAATCCCACTATCAGCAGCAGTCCAGTCTATTGCCGAGACCAGCGGTTCTTAAATCTTTTGGCCTATGGAGCCCTTCACACCCCTAAGAAGATTGTGTAGCCCCAAAATATTTTATTTAAGGGGTCCTTACCTATTGATGTTTAACACATTCAAACTTAAAAGACTTTGAGAAATTTTGTATACATTTATTTTGATTTAAAAAAAACATCATTTGTTAAAACTAGCATTTTTGCAAAATTTCTTTTAGGGATAATAATGGCGTTGTTTAACATTGTTTGCAAATCACTTTAATATCTGTCTTTAATAGAAGACTGCTTGATTGACACCTTCTTTTGCAATATTTTGTTTTAATTGTATACAACGAAAATACAGTCTCACAAAAATTACAAGGTCTCGATGAGCCCCTGAAGGTCTCTGGAAGTCCCAGGGCTCTGAAAAAAAAACCACTGAGAAATGCTGGCTTTAAGTATTTGGACGCCGAAGCGGGCATCACTTAATTGAAACTGTATTAACTTTTTAAATCTTTTAAACATTTTGTAGCTATTTCTACTTGATATAATAAGTTTAAAATAATAACAAATGTGAACAAAGCAAAGTTACGTATTAGACTCCCCATGTTTATAATATTCAAGTGCAGGATTCACAAGTTAGAAAGGAGGACATATGAAATATCATCATGGGGGCTTAGATAAGGTCCCCAATTTCTCTACTTTGATAGATTATCACCAATAAGCTGTCAAAAGACGTATAAATAAAAATCAAACATCAACATATAAGTCAAAGATTCATATATGTGTTTTTAATCAAAATAAGTACAATAAAAAGCAACACCAATAAAAAGCACCATGTGTAAGAGTTCATGTAAAATTATATTTTTAGCAAAAATTGCTTAATAATGATTTTTAAAGCAATTAAACTTAATTTGGATACATTGAACCCAATTTCATGTTGCTTTCTTCACAAAACAATTATAAAATATATATATTTGTCATACTTTTAACAATCAGTATAGCGAACTATCTAAATTCACAATAACACAAACAGAAATAAATGTACACTTTAATCTGATCCATTAAAAAAAAATTTTAGTAATAAGATTTTATATATAAATAGACATGTTTGAAATTGTGTTTGGACAGTGATTCAAATTCTTGATCTTTGACTTAAAACATCACTACTTTAACAAATGAGCTAGCTAGGAACTTGTCCAAGTCCGAGACACCTGTATTAATCTAATACTATCTATACTACAACATCAGAGAAGTACAAAGAACAGTTGGTATGCTTTAGTAGGAGATTATACTGTGAACAACCACAGGGTGGTTACTAAACTTTTACTATCAAATTCCCCGACTTTTATAGATGTTCCAGACATTAAAAAAAATCCCCACTTAACATTTTCACTGTTTTACTTAGTGAATGGCAAATTTTCTCTTTAGTACATTGATTGCTAGCAGAGCCAGGATTATTAAGTAATTACGTATTTAAATCTTGTCTGTTATAAATGTTAAATGTCGACCAATTAGGTTGTTTGGGACTGTATTTACAGTTTTAATTTTACATATTTTTACAATTTTACTGAATTTTATATATATTTGAAGATATTATATAAAATTACATATTGTGTGTTTTTACTGTAATATTTTAATGTATTTTTGGGGGAAAATACTTTTAAATGATGTGTCACTAATGTTCAGGCAACCTGTACATTCATATAGGAATGTATCCAGTGAAGCGATGGCAGTGATCAAAGTCCAAGTCAGGTATGGTGGCTCGTCAGAGAGAATTACAGTTGCAGTTATAACTTTGTGTCTGATGTTTCTGGTGCTGTGAAATGGAGAGAATGAGGCATTGCCAGATAGTGGTCATAGCAGCATGTCTTGCGCGGCATATCAGTTTATAAACACAGTTAACCGGTGAAAAAAACCATAGTTCTCGGATCTGATTAGTTCAATATCCAATTATTCTTTGTTCGGGAGGACAACTGGATTTAAAGTGGCAGGGCCAAGAATAAATTCCAAAAACACAACCCAAACTCAAACAAAGAAATTTAATTTGAAGTCAGGCACAATAATTTGGCACATGGAACAGTCTTATGAAAAGCAAACAAAACCAACCATATAATGCCGGGCTGAAAAAAAAAATTCTAGTAAATTGAATTTAAAAAATAAGATGTGGTCTGATGTTCACTTGTTTACAAAGAGCCAGCAATAGTGGAGGTTTCATCAAAAGTTTGTAGTGTTTGCATGCGTTTTTAAAATGACTTATTTATTGCCATTTGTTTGACCTCTTTTAATTTTATTAATGGGAGTTATAAGTGGTGTAAAATAAACCAATAATGCAATACAACTCATTAAAAAGTAATTGTGTGTGTGTGTGTGTGTGTGTGTGTGTGTGTGTGTGTGTGTGCGTGTGTGCGTGCGTGTGTATATAAATACACACAATTATAGTGTTTTGTTGTGTGTTTATCTATTACTTACTTCAGAAATTTGAATCCATAAAATGTGGGGGGGGGGCGGGGGGAAGGTCATTCAATTTTACATATTTTGACTCATTTCGCTAAATATTTAGGTGCATGAATACAACATTAAAATCTGGGCTCTATTTATCACATATTTTTGAAAACTAACCCAACGGTTACCAAACATCAACATTCTTATAAGCTCTTTATTCAGTATTTAACATTAGGTGTTTGTTTTAGGTATTATTTGTGTCCCTGTGTAAATGTGCTATAAAACAAACCTTGTACAGTCATCTCATGTTGGCAGAATTATACATTCAAACAAAGAATTTTGTAAACACCGATAACCAAAATCTTTCACTTTTATTTAAATTTTTATGTGCAAAACTAGTTAAGTATTATTATTCTTTGACATATTCTTATTTTTGACTAAATTCCCCGACATCAAAAAAAATTCCCTGACGTTGCCAGATTTTGCTTGTTTGTGGCTTGGTTGGGATAAATTCATTTTACAGTTCATTCAGTATGTCTTTGACAATATGAAATAATATATAATTAAGTAAATAATAATTAAGTTAATGGATCGAGGTACATTCTTAGTTTTCCATGTTGCAGGAATATTTGAAATTATGAATATTTATATTTAATAGTTATTTACAAGTTTATTAAAAAAATACCCACTTCATTGGTTGAATGGTCTAACGCAAGAGAGTGGATTGCCTACAATTAAGGATGTGGAAAGTATCGATACTTTATTAATATCAATATTTTACTTTCAATACTAATATTTTTTTACTTGATACTTTTACTAATATTAGTACTCAAACTCCGGTATCGAAAGAAACAACTTTTTTGCTATCTTCACTCATGCTGTTACTAAATGTTTACTAGGTTGGACTGTGAAGGAATAACAAATTACACTATTTCTCAATTATCACTCATTTTCTACAACTCTAGCAGTCAATCTCCTTTAGCTAATCATAATTAACAGCTGTTACTTAATCTTTGTTTATCAATAAAGCTGATGTCTGACCAAGCGAGTGGCAACCAGTCTACTACCCCTTCCTTTCTCAATGAGCACGGTCATCGCAAACTAAACAAAACACGCTCTTGTAGAACTCAATGAACTCAGTCTACTCAAGGTGATCCTAGCAGATGAAGCAGAAAAGAGTGCGCGCGTTTCGATACCAATACTTACTGTTATCAATACTTTTCTTGTGATACTAGTAGCACATCCCTACCTACAATGGGTTGAATCCCTGGTTTTCCCTAAATGGTTTCACACTCTTCCATCAGGTAAATGTGATTACACTTCTTTAAATTCGCCTGTCCTCATTCATGCTCCATTAGTGTAATTAATGTGTGTTTGACATTGTGTCTTACTGCCCACTCGGGCTGCCAGTGATTCACTATCGTCAACCACTTCTTGCCTGATGTAGTCTAGCAAAGTTTCAATACCCCTGAAACTAATAGTAAAGTCATCAGTATATGATCCCCCAAAAAGTGTTATTTATGGCTCCAGAATTTTTAGGTTAACAGCAACCCTTTATAACACCATTTTCTCATAAGATTAAACAATTAACAAATAAACTAAAGTTTGCTATAAATCATTTCAGTTTATCACAATCTTTTTGAATGAACTATAATAGCCGCTTCAGTGGCCGCACGGTCTATGGTGCTACTCCCGCAGTGGACTAAATGCTGTAGATGGGGTGATATTGGTTGGGTGTACATAGGGTGTTTTTTTTTCCTAAACAATTTTCCACCATCCCTTTGAATTAAATCTTTCTAATTACTAACACATCAGTGTAATTAGTACATAACCGTTACAGCCCAAAGGGTAGTAAAGCACAATGCTAATTCTTTTCACTAAAATTATATTGTGTTTCTAATATTTGCACCAACCAACGCAACACTAGCGTTTTACAACAATGTTACCATTCCATAGTTATTAGCGCCAGACGTCTACTGATACATCATATATGTGTTTCCCCAGCGGAGAATCGAGTCAGGGTATGTGGAAAGTTACCATATCAAAGAAAGTAGCCTTACTAAGAATGTACTTTCATAATAGAAAATGGAGAAATAGATGAGCAAGTCTACATCATGAACTAAAAAGAGGAAATTGCCTTCACTTTGAGCTAAAATGTTTACAGAAATGATGTACAGTGGATTCAAAATAGGTCTTATCTAGGATTTAAACACAAGCTTGTCATATTTTAACACATTGATGGTACAAATAAGCTATCACAACCATTATACTTTGACTTAAGTGTCATTAAAAGCTATTGCTAGTCATTTAAATTATTTTTATTTAAGCATAAAATTAATAAATAGGGTCAAATTATTTTGTAGAGAAAGAAAATCAGTTAATAAAACTGAGCATTTACTGAATATTTTTTCTAGAATAGAGTAAAATAAATACACTGCTTTAATATATGAAATATAACTAAAGCCTATCCAGCGTAAGAGAGGTGGTAAGTTACAGCTAGCAGAAGATATTTATTGCAAACATTGGTTAAAAATCACTAATGTTTACCTGTGGACCATTATTTTCTTAGTAATACTATATGATGAATTAAAAGTGTTATCAAATGCTTCTAATAATATTTCCCTGAGGATTACTGTATAATTGGCCTTTCCCTAACTCATTAAAAAAAAAATATTAATAAAACTATTGTTTTGTTTTTCACAGTTGTGGCACCAAAATATATTATAGTGCATGAAATGATAAATAAAAAGAAACAAATTCAATATTTTATAATCTTATAATTGGCCAACATAAATTATAACATTATATAACCTTGAGAAAGAGCTATTCAAAATAATAGTTTTAATTTTGTAAACAAATGTGCATTAAGACAACCGAATATGGCTTGTGTGAAATCATCAACCGTGTTCATTTCCTCCGGTTCGCCATCTTAATTTATGAAGAGAAGGCAGCCTTTTAGGAGCTTTCATTTGTAAAGCATTTTTAAATGAGCTACAGAACTTCCACAAAAAAAGAAACATCCAAACAGTTATTTTCATAAGTTTGTGTTTCCATAATGTAAAAAGACAAAATTATTAAAAACAAATTGTTTGTGATAAGAGTGTTTGTGTCAAAAGTAACAGCAACTCTGTTCAATTGCTAGCTGTCAGTTACCATCAAACCTACATGGGAGAGACTATATGTCCGCTTATGTCTAGAACTAAAAATCATCAACACCTTTCAACTAATTAACTGTGACATAGTTAGTACACACCAAATATACAAGTGTAATAATAACCTGTCTAATACTACTGAATACTGTTTATTTGCAACTTAAGACAAATCTCAAAGTGGTGTTGTCCCTAAAATAACAATAACTGTTTGTCATTAACATTGCAATGTGTCAGTAACAAACTTTGATACAAAGCCCGAGTGTGATGCACTACGTAGCTTTAACACTACCAGTTATTACTATTATTATTATTATTAGCACCACATCTTACTACCCATTCGGGTTATACGCACTTACGCTAATGTGTAATGGTAGGGTGATTGTGATATGAAATGGAGGACCTACAGTTTAACGCGGAATCCGAACCACGGTGGAGGCCTGGCATTCCCCACATTCACAAGATGTCTTGTCAGAGGTGAAGGAAGGGTTTGGTAATCAGATAAATCTGTGCCGGGACCTGGGATTGAACCCCGGCCGCCAGCACAGAAGTCTGACACCTTACCCCTAGACCGCCAGGTCACCTAACACTACTAGTTCTTTGGGGGTCCTGTGTTTGAGTATCAAGTAAGCACTTTGAATGAGAATTTATTGAGAGTAAAAGGGCAAAGGTTCACAAAAATTGTAGGTTTACTAGCGGTCTGATGAATAAAATTGGGCTTTATGTTGCACAATGTAGGAACTAGGGATCCGCAAGTACTCCAATTTTGAAACTCGACCCAGAGCTTCTCAGCCAATTAGAGCTTGTCATTATAAGGCTATTTCTGTACGGTATTGTGTCTAGTGGTGGATGCCTCATTGTTAACTCATCTCCCTACTTGTTATTTGCAAAAATTATAATTGACATAAGTTATTTTTACTGCAAAACTATTAATTATTGAGTAATTTTAAAGATAGTGAGTGAGTTATCTTTTAAATATCAGTAGATTTTACTCAAACAGTTAAGTTTTAAAAGTAAATATTTATTGAATTAAGCTCAGCTAAGCTCGGCCAGATACTTGGAAGCTTTCCGAGAAGCCCTCTGGAGCCCAACTCTAATAAAATAATTTGAGTTCGCAGACCCCTTACAAATACAAAAGTAATTTTGATAATTATGGCGCACACTTTAAATATTGTTATGTCCAGCAAGAATAGGCCAGATATATAGGTATACAAAATGGATATAATTGTGTTGCCTATTTTGTCAAGTGACTAAAAATACTTATTTCACTCAAGTATGTAGTTTCTATAATGCAATCAAAATATACAGGCTATATTCTTAACACACCTAACCCCCCCCCCCTCCCCTCCTATATCACTTGCTTTGAAAATTAAAACATACTAAGTAACTATGACCAAGTGAAAGTAGAGGGCTTATATTGAAATAATGCTCACAAAAATTACTTCTTACATTTACATTTAAAAAAATTATATATCAATGAAATGTGATTTTAAGGTCTTCTGATTTCGATTCAAATTTTGTTTAGTGTTTGTTTTAATATCTTGAATTTCTCAAACATACAATGACTTAATGAAAGTATCATAACTGCCAACATATGAAGGAGAAGACTCGTAAATACAGGCTATTCACAAATAGTAAGCCAGTAAAAGTTTATATTTTCCCAAAAGGGTCTTATTCATGTCTAATTTAACTAGTTATGATGAAAACACATCAATCAACCCACCTATAGTATCTACTTTTCTCCTTCATACAATAATTAGTAAAAAAATATTGTGATTAACAAATCATTAATATTTTCCATGAGCACAGCACACATTGCGACAAACGATGCAAGAGTTGGCAGCTAGACATAATATTTTTTTACTAAATATTCATACTTCAAATCAATAAAACTAATATCTTCTCAATCATCATCATTAGTGGAAAGGAGATGTTGACCCTCAATTATTCTTTGACTACAGAATTCAGAACGTTCACTAATATCCCTGAAAAAAAGCAAAAGAAGATAAGAATTAATTACCAACAATCACTAGGCTTGTTGACATGTTTACAGTTATCCGTAGCTACTCGATTATGGGATATGGACCACAAGTTATCCATGAATGTTCCATACATGGCTCAAACAACAAAAATGTTGGGATAAACCACTAGCAGGGTTGAAAAAAATATATTTCTTTAAAAAAAACACAGTTTTTTTTACTTTTTTTTTTGCAATAGAGGAAAAGTATTTTAAACTGTGAATAGAACTTGTTTTAAACATAAGCTTACTTTTTTTTTAATTGTGAATAAAACATTATTTATTTAAAATACATGTTGTAAACAATGTATACAACATTATTTACTAAAAAAATACTGTGTATCTATAAAGCTTTAAAAAAATATTTGTTGCACATAGCAGAAAATGTAAACAATATGGCTGCACAGTTCAGGTAATTTATAGACTGCAATAAAGACAAAATGCAAATGCCACAAGATGGTGTTCTAACATGAGTGGTTTAATGTATTGACACAAATATTCGTACAAAGCTCTATTTTGTAGCAAGCTGGACTGTTACTATCAGGCCATCCTGTGAGCCCATTTAATAAAAGACTGAAGTTGGAACTGAACAAAGAAAGAAAGATTGTAACTGATGTGTGAGCGAGAGAGAAGTAGGGATGGTTCTTGACCTTGATAATATGATGATGTCACTTAGTACAAACATAGGAGAATCTATAACTATACACTCGAGTCTTTGTCATACGCATGAGCAAGTACTCGAATAACAACTCGTTTAATACATCTTACACAAACGCAAGTATTGAAAAATATATTATATTAATTCAAATTTTAAAACCGTTATTCCTGGATTACCTAAAAAAAATTGTTTTAATTCATAAGATGACGTAAAAACTATTACAATTTAATTTTATTTTATTTTTACTGGATTTTTGTTAAAATGTTAACTTGACTGAAAAAACAGTTTGCCAAAGGGGTGTTCCATTTCAATCGTTTCTAATCATAATGACACAGTTTTTAACAGTGATAATTTTCCTTAATCCTCAGTTCATGCTGCCTTGCCTTCCGTTCCGGCCGCGTTAATTCGTACACATGGTTTTCAACTGAGGCATCCAAGTCAAACCCTTTGATTTAGACGTTATACTTTAGGTCAGTATTTAGGCGCGTGTGTGTGATAAGAATATTTGATAAAGATTAAAATCTGGATAATGTTTTGTTAAACAACGATCACAAAGTTCTAGATAATGACTTTTTTTTGGTATTTGTTTGTGCTAATACAATATTTGCACAGCGTCACAAATAGTATTTAATATATTTAAAACTGAAAAACTTATTAAATTGTTATTTTTAAGCTCGGAAACTTTTTAAAAGATAGGCCTTTGTGATTGATGTAAGAAATGTAAAAATCGCAATTCATCGAGGTGAAGTGGGGAAAAACAAGCCAGGAAAATTTAGACAAAAATTTCTGGAAAAGTCAGGGAATTTTATAATAGAAGTTGTGTAGCCACCCTATGTAACAGATAACGCTGCTAAAATGGCAAAAATTAGACACGAGTTGGGACAAACTGACAGTGGTGGTTTACAAGATTTAATAACCTACAGATGTTCTGTGCATTTGCTGAATTTATTTACCCATAACATAGTTCCTGGGATTAAAGAACATACTAAGCAAATAATAAATATTTCAAAATTCACATATTCCTTCAGATAAGTATAAACAAGCTGGAGGAAAATCACTTATTCTTCCTCAGGATGTTTGTTGGAATACACTGGCTGGGTGTATGGGCATTTCTTGAAAATTGGCACATTTTGTCAAAAGTTGTGATGATAATCGAGCTGCAATTGATGTAAATATTGCATCCAAAATTAATAATATGAATATTAAAGCAAATGCTCAGGATTACTTGATAAAGTTGAAAAAAAATGGCTGTCTTTGCTAACAACAATTTGACATGGCAACGACACCTTACCATTTTCCAACAAACCTTTTAGATCCACGGTTTAGATAAAAATGAATCAAGAGCAATTAAATATTGCTAGGAAATATTCACATCACCCAATTTTAATAGGAGAAATATTAAAACATCTGGCAAAATATGCTCCATTCGAAGATTATCTGTTTTTGAAATATGTCCTAAAAGATTTAAAGCCAATGACATGGTGGCTAGCACTAGAAAACAATTTTGAGCCCAAAAATGATGGACCTAATCAAGCAATTGCAAAGTGCATTAGCGCCGTCTGCGGGAAATGAACGGCTGTGTCCTTCCTTTGGCTTCATACATTCGAAAATTAGAAATAGATTTGGTATAGAAAAAGCATTTAAGCTTGTGGCAATTTTTTGAGCACTAAATAGTAAATAAACAAATTACTCTTCAGATATGATATTTAAAGTAGGGCCTCCTTAATTTTAACTACTAGGCCTAGCTACTAAATAAAAATAAAACATACATTTCTTATAATTAGAAGTTGTGATGTTGAAAACTTATTCCTTAGATGTTATGATAGGGGAATTTTCCATTTTGTACTAAATAAACGTTTGTTTCATTGTAGTTTTGTTTAACGGAAGACTTTAAAAAACATGTTTTAAACATAACAGCCCTGACCACCAGTAACCATCATAGCCCATCCCCCAGTGGGTATGCAACTCATTGTTTCATTGCAATAAGTTATTGTAATGTCATCTACTTTAGGCCAGTGTGATAGTTCATATTGAAGCTAATAGATGGAGCTACCACCTAAATGCTGTACTATGACCATGAATTAAGCAATAAATGAGAAACTAAGTGATTAGCGAAATTATGTTTCAAATAAGAGTATATGAGTAGAAAAATGGCTGCCAGGGCTGCGTAGATTGTTGTGCTAAACATGTGCCGATTTTTATAATCCCTCTTCTTCGCAGTATGATTTATAGTTTTTAATTCAATGTAATATTTTAAGTGACTGACTACTTTATAACAACATATACTCAAATCTCAATTATTAATCCTTATATTGTCTTTTATACTCCATTAAACTTTATTTTTTTATTTAATACTCCGATCAACCTTTCAGTAATTGTATTTTATTTGGCTTCATGCAGATCAATGATGTTTTTTTATATTCGTATTTTACTCAATATAGACTTGCAATTTGACTGACACGTTTATCAACTTATTTATCTTAATCTCCTTTTTATTGCTTACCTACACTTTGCCTTTGGTCTAATAATTTTACTTATTGCTTGGAAATGACTTTTAATTTTTCTACTTAAACTATATTTATTTGCATCTATTTAACTAGTCTTATTTCATCATGCTGAATAATACAATTTCTTCTTAACCCATATGATGAATCGACCTTGGACAGGTTTAATAATTTACAGTTTGAGTGCAAATCCTGTCAGCTAACCTAACCTAACATAACCTAACCTAACCCTGGTTTGGCCTAATAAAATTGTAGGTTATACTAATTTATCCTATGAGCTAGGCCAACATTTCCGGATTAACAAATTTAAACTAGGCTAGAGTACTACAGCCTTAAGGCTCTTAGGATGTATCAATTCAGCCTAGCTGATCTAGTATGTCCTAGAGTCGGGTTTGGATGGTAACACATACAATTATGAAGACTGTGGCTTCAAATAATTTTAAGCCACTCGTAAAAGAAATGTATATAGACATGTATATTTTAGAGAGTAAAAAACCACAAAAAAAAGGGACAAAATTGTATTACAGTAGAGTCTCGGAAACTCTACCTAATGTGGACTGAAATGGTGTCGAGTTTATGGAAATGTCTCATTTTACAAATGAACTTGCATAAGATGCATGTTTACTATGTCATGTTTACCAAACAAGGATGAATCACAGTAGTATTGAATATTATAGTTAGAGTTGTACTGTACTGTAGTAGTGTACAGTACGGTAATATATGTACAGTAAAATATATTACGTGTTAATATGATGTTATATATACATATGTGAAATACACAGAAATGCAGTAGAGTACTGTACATATAATATTGTATTGAATGAATTGGAAAACTAACAAAAACGCCACTTGTTAAAACACCACAGCACAACCATTCCACTCGAGTTACACAAACAAACAGAGGTTATACAGTTGAACGACCTTGGATTGTGATGACCGGCGCCAACAACTGTGTGCATGTCGAGTTACACGAAATGTCATGTTATCAGGTGTAGAGTTTCCGAGACTTTACTGTAATATAATTAGTTTACTAAAAAAAGGTGTTTTTGTTGTTGTTTATGATGTAATGTACATGAAAAACAAAAGAGCATCTGTCAGTAGGCTTAAACAACTTTTTTTTCGAATAAATTTTTAATACTTTAACTTTGAATAAAATTGTATTTTTTTAAATATTCGAGCATTTGAATTTGGATTTGAGAGCAAATTTAAGCTTTGGATTCTAAAAAATAGGATTTGACCCATCTCTAATAAAACTTCCAATATTACCTGTAGGAGAAATCCACGTTATCCATGATTCGTCTTTGTCTTACCCAGTAAAGGGTTAAAACCGTGAACCCTCCAACCACCAATGATGCAATCAGGAGTATAAACACTGTAAACAAAAAAGTTAAAAGATGTTAATACACCCTTGAAGTTTGTATATGTTTTTATTGTTAGTACAATTAACACCAACGTTATTAAAGTTTTATTATATTAATTTACTGTCAAAATAAAACACATGCGCATTCACACACATATGAATGATTTTACAAACATTTTAATATGGGTGTGTGAAATCCGATTTTTCAATTCAAAGCAAACTTGAATCGAATATATTAAATATTCTCGAAGGCAAATCAAAGTTTGAATATTTTCTTTTAGTTGTTTTATACTTTAAAAAATATTATATTGTGGTTATTTAAATTTATGCACTAAAATTACTTTGAACATTTTTACTGTACAATTGTTTGTAATTTCTCGTTACTCGACAAATAAAGTTATTATCACAGCATGCAATTCAATTCCTTTAGATTTTTTCCATATGAATATTAATTTGTAATGTACAAAAATCTCAGAGTGGCTATGATTGAATAAATGAAGTATTTTAGCTGTCAATATTTTAATTGGCAAAGCTTCAAAAACAGAATTTGTTTTGAAGCAAAGTTGAAGCTGACGATTGTTTTGAAGCTTCGCGCACCCCTAATTTTAAACAACTAATCCTCAAATGTTAGCAATCATGCCAGGATTAGCCCTATAATCCTATATCCATCCTTATGAAGCAAAATCCTCTTTACCCGCAATGGGAGACATACAACCGGGTGTCCTGAGGGTGGTTTTCCCCCTAATGGTTTCCCCTTCTCTCTCCAGACAACTACAAACATTTTCATATTCTTTTAGCTCGATGGTGTCAACCCACAATTGAGCCATACAGACCGAGCGACCTTTGTCTGTTGGCGAAGATTGTGCCAACTTCTGTGGATAGAGGATGTTAACTTTATAATAATTTTAAATCAAGTCGTGAATATTTCCCCCTTTTAAATATTAATGACAAATTTGTGTTTATGATTTTAACTGTAAATTATTCTAGTGTTTAAATTTCATCAACTGTTTACATACAGCATGTGACTGGGTCAGTTTAGTAAAATGCCTCCATCTTAGTCTATTTTTCCACCTTTAATCTCTTTTCACTAAAACACTTTCTGTTATCTGCTCCTCTCATCTCTTTATTGGCCTCCCTTGTGCTCTTTTTACTAAATACTTCATATCTAACATTTTCTTTTGGATTCTTTCCTTTTCCATTCTCACTACATGTCCATACCACCCCAGTCTTGCTTCCTCTACTATCTCATGTACTCCCTGTACCCCAACTGTTCCCTGGATATATATTTATTAATCTACTCCACTCATTTTTATTATTACAGTCATATTTTTTTAAATCCTATTTGCTGTCAAACATAAAGAATTTTAACAGTGCCTCAGAATAATACCAAAATGTATTCTAAAACATAATAGTAACTGTTCCCCACTAGGCAGCTAGTAATTTCAATAATTCGTGTCTATTTAATTTTGAGATTCCTAAGCAATTATGTAAAATCATTATTTTGTTTCTATTTTTATTTTTATTTATTATATCCTGTCTTTTTTGCATAGCCATAAGTAACAAAGCCAATTAAATTACATTATATTTAATTTAAAAGTACAATTATTTTCATTTATTTATGAGTCTACATTACAAATTCCTTCTCTTTAAATATAAAAAAGTATAATAAGAAAAGTTAGTGTTGTTATAGAAACAAAATCAAGTATTTTAATAAGTATTTTTGCAAGTGAACATTAAAAACTTTACTTACGTTTTAAAATGTCCACAGCTACCCTTTCAGAATTTTCTGTATTTATTATGTTTATAGGTACTCTGTCAGAATTCTCCTTGCCTTTATTAATTTTTGCAGGCATCCTTTCAGAATTTTCCTTGTCTTTATTTTTACAAATACATTTTAAGAATTATTTTTTGCATTAATTTATGAAACTATTGCTTTATAATAATAAAAAAAAGAGCAGGTTTGATTCTATCATCACATTCCCGAAAAATTGGTTATTTTGTTTTTCAATACAGAGTCTAATATATTATGCCTTGTTCACACTACTGGAATGATGCTTAAAACTTGCAGTACAAGCTACCTAAGGTTTATTCAGCGTAGGAATTATTGTATAAAAGGCCTTTTTCCCTACCAGAAATCTATTATATAGTAGGATATTGGTAGGAAGAAAGACCTTTCAGAGAGTAATTCCTAGCGTGAATGGAGTAAATATTTGTTTAGTAGTTGGTTTCTTGTTCAGTACTAATGTAGCTTTGAAAGTTGTTTATTTAGCTAAAGGGTTTTGTGTGCCGCAGGTTAAAGAGCAGCGTTTTAGGTGAATTTGGACATTAAACCAAATATTATTAAAGTACTATAGAACTTACAGGAAACCTATGTTTGACCATATCAATATCCAGAGAATTAAGACAGTCCTGGTATATGCTATGTTTTTTAGACATGTCACATTTCTAAATGGTTATTTCATAATTGGAAAAGTATTAATGGCTCACCCATAAAAAATACAGACGGAGTTGCAGTTAGATGAGATGGCATAACAACTAACATGTCAACGACATTAGCCAGAGATCCGTTGTTAGGTGGGGCAGAGATGTTGAGGATGTGAGCAAAGAGAGAATACAGGTCCACAGTGTCAAATGGGGCAATGACATGGTTCTTCTTGATGAGAGGCCCACGTGCAATAAAATAGGGATGCATGTTAGACTCTGCATTATCATAGCCGTGAATACCGAGTGTAGTGTTCATGTTGGCTGAAACAATGGAGAACATCAATATAAGATATCTTGTTATGGCCGAGACAAATAACCTTTCAATTGTTACTGACCTTCGGGTTGTGCTCAAAAATTAAGAAGCCATCTGACCCCACAGTGAAAACCTAACTTAAGTTAATTTGTAAGAAATAAAATTATAGAATAGTAGGTAAATAATATAGCATAGATAAAACTAAAAACACTAACACATGTTTACACACACTTCAATATTTCGATGCTATTATAACATCATCTTCAGGAATTTATCCATTACAAATATTTTTGCTCAATGCATGTTATTTCAAACTAACTTAAGTTAAACAACTCGAATCCGTCATGGCATTGTGGTGCAGTTCTCTGCAGGTATTTTTCTTTAGAAAACAGTGGAATTGAGACCAATGAAACTGTTTTACGACATTTTAAAATGAACAGACCATTAAAGTGATCAACTGCACTTAGATACGTATTCTGGTTTGATAGTAAAGATGTATTCAGTATTTCAGTTAGTAAGCTGTATGATGGTCTATTAATGCTTCTTCGTTTACACATTCAATAAACGTTAAATTATATTTTAATTTGACAATAAGTAGATTTAATAAGGATTAAATTATCTAGTGAAACAGGTTGCAAATCCGACACCTTAGCTCAATCAATAGTATGTTTGTCTACTGAGCTAAGGGTCCCTGCTGTGATTTTCGGCATGGCTGAAAATTTATCATTGATGAAAATATGGGTTTACCCTTTCACATTGATAAATTGATGGCCAGGGACTGGATGTTGTGCCTGTTCTAGTCTTAGGTTAGATAATAAGGCATATGAAGCTATGACAGGCCTGGCAAGCTGGTAGAAGAAAATATATGGCCTGAATGGCTGGACACAGTAATGGATGTAAGTAAGCCAGCTGTAAAGAGGGCCTCCCAAAATACCACCACCAGGACACCAAAGGCCACTTTAATTCCTACCTGGTGAGCTTATATTCAGGTATATATTTATTTTATATAATTACTAATGGATTGAATTTTGAAGCAACCTTGTTAACGAATGTTTAGACATACAAGATATATTCTAAATATTTACTCAAATATAGGAGTTTGCTTTTCTTACTATACATTTTAGAAATGTTTTAGAATTGAAGAATCATATTAGATGGGCATACTTAGATTATGTGCAGCATGGTCAAAGTTTTTTTTTTAATTTAGTCAAAATAATGAACGAAAGTTTGATTTTACTGTTAAGATTGATAGTCAGATTTTCCATTTAACACTAAGAAATTTTTGTTTTCTATTTTAGCTGGGACATTAGTAATTATATAAAATAAATATATACCTGAATATAAGCTCACCAGGCAGGAATTAAAGTTGCCTTTGGTGTCCTGGTGGTGGTATTTTGGGAGGCCCTCTTTACAGCTGGCTTACTTATTGATATGGTTGTATTGGCAACTCTGCAAAGTTTGTGTTATGTTGGCTATCTCTATAGCATACTCCCTGTAACTGTATC